>JAMKQA010051834.1:0-12772 GCA_024699735.1 Posidonia australis
GCATCAGGTGTCCCAAGGGACCACCACTGATAGCCCACAATCCCATCTCACAGGGACAAAACACGACATCCAGAAAGCCATCGAAAACACATTGCAAAACTCACTTGGGCCCAGAATCGGCATGCCGAAATCAGATTCGGTATGCCAAAATCAGATTCGGTATACCGAAATCCCCTGGTTCGGGATGCCGATTCTAAATTGGTATGTCGAATTAGGGTCAACGGTCAACACTCAAGTCCAATTTGGTATACCGTCTAAAAACAGAAAACCGAATTCCAACTAGAGGACCTAAACTGACAGAAAAATGGTATGCCGAACAGAATCGGTATGCCGAAATCTCTTGATTCGGTATGCCGTTTCCATTCGGTACGTCGAATTCTGCAAAACCAGAAAACGGCCCAAACCCTATCGTCCGAAATCGCCCCAACTGGGACCTCCGATCGGACCCTCTAAACAAACACCAAAAATATTGCATAAAACATATAGTGTAGACCCTTAAGTCTACTCCAAAACCCAACAAGCGAAACTAAAATCCATTCACCAAGCATCAAGATACAAAATTACAAAGGCAGAAGGGTCAAAACGACCCAAAACGCAACCACTGGCATAAATACCCATAAATGCTCCATAAATTCTCAATAAATCACAATAAATTCTAGAAAAGGAAATTTACCTAGATTTCATGCAATCCTAGCATTTTCTACCGATTCCATGCTCTCTATTGCAAGTAGTGGAGATACGTACCTGAGAAATGCTTCCGGCGATCCTCGACCGACTCCGGTGAACTCCGGCGCAACCACAGCCACGAGGCACTCCACACGAGCTCCGCGCACCACCACGAGCAACCACAGCCCTTCGCTTCACTCCCTTGACCTCTTCCTCTCTCTCTGTCGTCGCACGCGCAAAGGGGATACAGGGGAAACAGAGGGGGTGGGGAGACAAGTGGAAAGGAAGAAGGGGAAGGAGAAGGAAGGAGAAGGAGAAATAAGGAGAAAAGGAAAGGAAGTGGAGGAGGAGGAGTAGCGCCACCGAAGAGGAGGGGAAAGGAAGAAGAAGGAAGGGGAAGAAAGCAACAGGTGGCGAGGAGAGGTGCAGTACGGTGCAGCTTATAAAGCCTACGCTTGGAGTAGCTGAAACGTGCCCACCAGCGCGTCTCAGCCACCGGCACACCGCATAGCAACCAACCGCTAGCCACCACCAACGAGGCCAACTACAAGCCTCAACCACCAACCCACACACAAGCAAGCCTCACAAGCACAGTGCCACAATGCATAGTGCCAAACCACGCACAGGGACACGCAAATAGAAGCCAGCCCACGAGGCCCAAGCCTAAAAGTACAAAACCACACAATGGGCCTCGGAATAGTAACACCTGTCCAGGAATAAAATTCACAAAATGTAAATAATTACAAAATGAATTTTACGGGTGTTACAAGACGAGAGGGTGAGAGCAAGTAGATGAAGAAAGGGAGAAGTAGCCAATAGGTTGGAATTTTAGGACGGATTTAGCGAGAACATATATCCTCACTAAATAAAAGGCAAGGACATAGCAAGGATATATCCACTAAGTCCTCGCAATAATATTGTAAAGAGATATTCTTGCTATATCTATGTTATTTTTCCTCGTTAAAGTTTTGTGAGGACGAGTCCTCACCATGTCCTCGTGACGTGTTCTCGCAAAATTTTGAATTTCTAGTAGTACTTGCGTGGAGGCTTTAAGAACGTTTGCCATAATTTATTACTGTCTTTTAATTGTTATTGTCATTTTTTTTTATTTACAAATATTGGAATTTAACTTGAATGCTTGTGGATGATGCTAATGTTGACATAGAGAGTCCTTGGATATATAAGATCATTGCTAGTGGCTTTTATTTTTCTTCTTTGGTAAATTATAGTTTATCTTTCTCAATTATTTATAATTTTCGACTTGATACTCTAAACTTCTCTTCGTTACAACTTATCTCCCTCAACTATGGTAAATTGTAATGAATTACCTTTTTGGGTAAACGACGTTAAATTTTTACATAGTATGATTGTTTTACCCTTTATAATTTACCATTCTAAGGTTAAATTACAGTTGACATTCCTCAACTATTTCAGTTTTTTAGCATGATATATTAAACTTTTTTCGTTATAACTTACCCCATTCTACTATGGTAAATTACAATGAACTGCCTTTTTAGGTAAACACCGTTAAATTTATGCTTTGCCTAATCATTTTATCCTCAATTACAAATATTTCCCTTCTCAGCCTTATGGAGCCTAACTCGAATGTTACCCTTATAGAATCATTTCTTCCTTATTTACACTCCATTCAACTACAAATCTCAATCGTTGACACTCTTTCATAGCAGATTGAGACATTCGATTAAGATATGCTTGACGACGACAAAGAAGAAGTTTGCGATCTTCTTGTGGTATTAACGAAATTGGAGATTGTTGGTTTATCAAGAAAAAAAAAAGGGTTTGGGAGAGAAGGAAAAGAAGAAAATTTCGGTGATGAAGTTGGATTTAGGGTTTATGAAGTTGAAAAATTAGAAGAAAATGGAGAAGAAGAATATGGGAAAGAATGACAAATTTGTACAAAATAAATATTGTAAAGATCACATAACCTTTCAAACCTAATGGAGGGTCTTATTGTTTAACGGAGATAGTTAAGAGTGGTAAGTTGTAGCAAAAAAAGTTTAAAGTACTAAGCTGAAAAATAGGAATAGTTGAAGGGGTAAATGAAAGAAGGGCAAGTTTGTCCGAAAGAAATATTGTAACCCTTAAAACTTGATGAAATGGTCTTGTTGTTTAACGAACGTAATTGAGTAGGGTTAATTATAACAAAAAAAATATTTAGGATACCAAGTTAAAAAGCCCAAATAGTTGAGAGGGGTAAACTGGATTTACCCTTTTCAAGTTTTAAAAGTTTATATTAATTGTAGCAGTAAAATATGATTTTAGTCTTTCGTTTAAACATTCATTTTTTTTCTTAACATGAATCTATCCAATTACCTGTTTACCTTATCCATTTTATAGCCTATCACAGGTGATGGGGCGGGTAAGCATTAAAACTTAGAGAATATGGGTCTATACCTGTCTCATTACTCGCTAGAATTTAAAAGGTAAAAGTATGAGTAAGGCTATATCTACCACATACCTATCCTATTTACAGGCCTACTCTTGTTGAGGAGAACAAAATTTTTGTTTTTGCTTCTGTACAAAAGTGCTTTCTAGAAAGAACTTGTGTAATTTAGGTTTTTTGGTAAAATTGATTCCTATCAGAAACTAATTTCCAAAAGCTTAGTCGCTAAGTGTAATGACTGAAATTTTTGTCAGTTTTGTGCACCAATTGGGAGTATTGGAGAGAGAGTGTGTAAAATGCTAAAAACTATACATTTTATATTAGACACAGTGTTTTCTGCATTCTACGCCTGCTGGTCTAGACTTTTGAAGTGTTAAATGTAGCAAGCGATGCATTGTGTTAAACGCATGGAACAATGCATCGTACACATTGAACAATTTCCAAAGAATTTCGGCTTATTGGTAGAATGCCTTTCTATACCCAATCAACGTTTCTTTTCTTAGATTCTTCTTCCTCTATTACTCTATCCACAAGAGTTGTGTTTTCAAAGGAAGAATTCAAGGGAGAGAAAAGGGAGACGCTTGCATGGGTTTGCATGGTGGTAGAGGAGTTGGTTTTTCCTTATGCATGCTAAAGGTGGGCAAGGTGGTTTTAGTGTAATTTTGGTGTGGAGCTCATGCTACATACTATAAAATGAACCATAATACAATTTACAGTAGTGTCATGAAGTCTTTTGGAAATTTACATGTTTAGTTCACGAGGTTTCAGATTAGCCTTTGTTGCCTAGGTGTAGGACGCATGACAATATGCATCTTATGCCTGTAATTCAGAATCTGATCATTTTCCTACAAATATTCATTAATGTAATAACCAAGGGCATTGTAGTTCTTCTTTAGTTGCTCCGATGTAGAGTAAGTTTTATAGATGATCTAGATAGTTTTCCCTTATAATTAAGCCTTTGTAATTGTGTATTGTGCACTGATAAGTATTCAAAGGCATAGATAAGGTATAGGACAAAGAACATGCTGCATTTTTATGTAAAATGTAGGGAAATTAGCGTCCTACACTTTATTGTAAAAACTTGAGATGTATTGCTTACCCAAGGTAGTTTTTAAGAATTCTTCTTATAAATCAACAATTGTGCTTTATACCTTCTAACCAATCTTTAAACTTGCTAGTGAATGGAGATTTACTTGATTCGTTGCTGTGTGTTAAGCGAAATGCTCCAGAGCGTAAGTGCACTTATGGCACATTTTTGTTGTACGAGTGGCACGAGCGTACTAGTCGGACATCAGAGTCACACGTTTCAACCTATATAGTAGGAAGCTATGGCTATTGTGTTTAAATGTGGTTTGATTTTATTCGAAATAATTTTTTGAATGTTTTTCAGCTGATTTCTATTTATAAAAGCCAAAAGACTAAGGAGGTTGAGGTCGATAGACTAATAGAACTGAAGGTGATGCCTAAGAACCAAGAGTATCAGAGGATCGTATTGACAAACAAGGGATGATTGATACCTCTAAAGGGTCATGTGCAAGGCTTAAGTTGAGATTCCAAGTTGAGTGTCAATAGGGTCAAGGGTGAGAGTCGTTAGATGGCTTGGACATAGAGACTGGGGTACTGACAGGATGAGGGGTTTAGTTTTCCCTACGTGGCCTAAGTGCCAAGGACGTCGATAGTGTATACCCTATGAGAGTTTGTTAGAGCATGATATGCACATGTCTCGCTTTTGATGACATCTCAGAGTGGACAATTGTGAGGGTTCTTTAAAGAGAAGGAGCATAGGACAAGTGGGTTTCCTTACAGGGTGACTCGTCAATGGCAGTGCAGTACACTTTCGCAATTACTCGTGGCCGATGTCAGTTGCTTAGGCTCGAGCGTATGCGTGTGTGTGTGTGTGTGTTGTTAGTGTAGATATCCCCTTTTTGCATTTTCGAGAGTCAAGTAAGGATAAGAAACTTTGAGGCGCCTTAAATCACATAACTAAGGACTTTTAACACGTTCTCCAAATTTTTCATGATTTATTTGAAAACATTGCTTGATTTTACTTGATTCAGGGTCGTTAGTTATACTAGAGCTAGCACACTCAAACTAGTGGCAAGTTTAGATACCTTGAACATCTTTCTTAATGTGAATTTGTTAGTTGTGATTGGATTAACACTCTTATTTACTCAAATTAGTGATAGATTTGAGTATTTTAATGTTAAAGGAAATATTTTTATCATTTTATGTAGTTTCTGAAGTTTTTCCAAACTTTTAACACATTTCTTTGGATTAATATAAAAGATAGGGGTAAAATTGCAAAACCTACTAGTAGTTAGTTAGAGTTGTCCCTCTCATTGGACTAATATGCAAATATTGAAAAAATTAAGGGTAAAATTGTAAAAACCCACTAGTAGTTTGTTAGAGTGATATCTCTCTTTAAACTAATGTGCAAATATTAAAGAAGTAAGGAAGAAATTGCAAAAAATCCAATTGTAACCTATTAGAGTGGCACCTCTCTTTGGATCAATGTGCAAATATTGAAAAGATAGGTGTAAAATTACAAAAACCCAATAGTAATGTATTAGAGTAGCACTAACCTTTGAATTAAAGTACAAATGTTGAAAACATAGGAGGAAAAGTGCAAAAGACCACCTAATTGCCTGGACATGAGGCGATTGAACTACTTGCCACCTTGAGTGGCAATTGAGTCAGTGGTTAGTGTAACCAATTATTGAGTTAGTTACTACTAAATAGCTAATAAGTTTCCTTTATTATTTTCTCAGTACTTCTAAGATCCCTCATGAAATATTTTGTCATCATAAGCTTCAATATAATATATGGGATTTTTATAAAGTATTTTCAAAATTTTTCCCATAATAATTGGGAGTTATTCTGGGTGGATTTCAACAAGTTAATTGACCACTCCAAAATCCAATTAGAAGATTGCAATACTCTGCAATTCCAGATCGATTCTCTAGCATCTATCATTCACTCCATCTCTTTGGGGGACGAGGAGGACTCCTTCTCCTGAACGCCCACTGCTACTTCTACATTCTCTGTTAAGTGATGTTACAACGTCTTGAATGATGGTGGACTTAGATTCCCTTACTTTGAGCACATCTGGCATAGCTGGGCTCCGTTGAAAGTCAAATTGTTCTCTTGGTTGGTACTGCATAATAAGAATTTGACTAAATAAAATTTGGCCAGAAGAGGATGGACTGGTTCTCAAAACTGTATATTTTGTGACTCCCACATTGAATCTAATACTCACTTATTTCTTAACTGCACTTATATTTACCAGATATGGTATTTTTTCTTGTCTTTGAATTTATATCCTGGTTACTACTGCATTGCAGATTTGCTTTCATATAAACCTGCTCTTAGATTTCACTTAAACAACCGTGGTTTGACTGTATTGCTCCAAATCATCCTCTGGTTGACTTGGAAAGAGAGAAATTGCAGCATTTTCAGAGGCTCTTGTAAATCTTACTTTCTTATTATATTGGATATCATTGGACTAATGAATTTATGGATTGAAACTCTTGTTTCATGGTTTGAAAAGGATGCTTTGCTGAGCTCACTATCTTCTATATCCGCTGCATGGACTGCGAACCAAGCCTCCAATCCTGCTATTTCTATGGGATCTATGGAGGCTTCTCACCCTCAAACCTCGATCGCAGACATGCAAGACCCTTCCCCTGCCACTGATATGAGACAGTAAACATCCTGTTAAATCTTGAAATACTAGCAACATTTGGTTTGGCATGTACTTATTAAGGCAAAAACATTGCCATATTTTCTTTTATGTTCTGTTTAAGGTTTTGTATCATTTTAGACGTATGATTCCCTTGGTTCCTTTTACCATTGGGATTTTTTTTAATTAATACAACTTACCGATATCAAAAAAAAAAAAAAAAAATTCCCATAATAATTAATATTTCTATGATTTTCCTAGCACTTAAATATATGATATATCATATAAAATTTTAAAAATAGCAATTAATTGAGGGAAATCCTAGAAAAGTGGATGACATTAAATTTAAAATGATATATTTTTATTTTAGTCAAAAAATAAGATTTTAAGTTAGTTATCTCATTTTTAAATGTTATAACTATATTTAATTCAAAAATAAAGATAAATTCATAATATCCGAGTAGCTACGAATTTAGATTGCGCCAAAAATATTCTTAAAGCTAATTAACTTCCTCTACGTAATTCTATACGATATTAATTTTAAATTTAGTTTACTTATTGAGTAAGCTTTTATTTAAATCTAAAATATCTTCTAAATATATTTTCATTACGAGAAAAATGTTAAAAATTGAGGCTAAGTCTTAGTTGGTTACTAGGTTCGTAACAAAATTAGTTTGGGATTTAAATTTTAAAGAATTTGGATTTTAGTGCTCATCGGTGACTAGCTTTAATTTATTATTTTATTATTGTTTTAAATTTATTTTTTGCACCAAGAAATTAAAATATCTGTACTTGTCGCTGATAAATGTGGTGATGAGTCAAAATATCTGGTTTTTAATTTTAAAATTTTAATTTGGATTTGGATTAATATCTAGATAAAATAAAATATCTATTCTAGTCACCGGTGCATGCGAGGATGAGATGAAAAATCTGATTTTTAATTTTAAAAAATTTAACTTTTGATTTAAATTTCATATCTAGATATTTCCACTCGTTCTCTAATAAGATATGATGTTTGAACTCCCTATAAATTCTCTTTAGGTCTAGAACTTTAGGAGAGGCTTTTTAGAGAGAGAAAAAAGGGAGTTTGTGAGAGAAAAGATAGAATTCTAAGATTCTAAGTGCCTTGTAAGAGCCACATAGAGTACGAATTCTGATCCTTAAATGAAACTTTGTCAAATTCCTATAAAAAAACTTAGATCGAGATATATCATGCCAACCCAAAGTTAAATGCACCTCCACAGCTTCGTTCACAACTCCACTTCCTTAGTCCTATGCCATGTAGCACAAGGGTGAAGGAGTATTTGTTTCCATCTTTTTTTTTTACATTAAATCATTCCTGTAGATAAACCTATAGCATATACATGCAAGGAACCATTCCTCGGTTAGTATTAGTTACATTCATATATGTTATCTATTGTTTTTCTAATATGTTTACTACACCTGGACTTACCTATATCTATTTTATTTGTTTTAAAGAGAAGGAATATGCTACATAACATGAGGACACCACTGAAAAGCATCTTGCCACTAATCTAGTGAGCCGAGGATTCACATCTCATCTCTCATAAGTGTCTTATCAGCCAGCATCGTGAAGAACCAAGTGGCGATCACACCAATCGTCGACGTACGTGGAAATACCGATGCCTTCATTCAACACACCTCCAAATCTACATCCACAGTTGAGGTATCCTGTATGCAATATAAAGTATTTAAACATTATTGGTAGTTTAATGTGCACATTGAGTGTGCAGGATATGTACATTAATTATCAAATAATTTTAACAATGACCACTATCCTAACCATATGGGTTTGAAGTGACTGATTATACACATTATTTGAGACTCTGTTGATTTTAAAATAAAACTATTAGTGTAATCAACCAGATGGTGTAATTTTGGTAAAATCTAATGGATTAAATAATTACATTTACTTTCTTACCCCTAAGCAATACAAATTTACATAATTACCTAACAAAAATTATCATGAATTTATATTAGAAAGAAAAATATGATCTATAAGAGATTACATCATATTAAGATAGGTTTTTTGTATTGTTATGAAAATATTATATTACAGGTATATTAATGTTATCACCTAATGAGAGAATTTTGTAGTCATTCAAACTAGATTTAAATTCATAACGTTAAATTGTAATACCTTGAACTGAATTAGTTGTATTACCTATAATTAAATTTAGATTTGTATTTATTTTGATGTTGAGAGTGGAATTATTATAATTATTGAATAAATTATTTGGATGCTACTAAACCAAAATGAAATGGAAATTTGATTGATAGTTAAATTTGATTAATCATTAAATAGAAAATTGTTTAAATAAAATCGATCTTACTTAATCCAATTAGGCGATTTGAGTGGGTTTGTACATTCAATGTGCACGTGAATAATCTTTATGGATACCCATGTGCCAAACAAACAAAGTGTGAGATGATGTACAAGAGTGAAATGACATAAAGTGAGAGTTTTTGGGACCTTGTGCATGTAGATAAGGGTAAGTATTTGATATGAGAAAAAGATAGGACTCATTAAGCCATTCCGCACCCGTGAACACACTGCATCCATGAACACACGGGAAATTATGGGACGGAATGAAACAAATAAAGGAGTGGCACGTATGGGAAGGAATGAAACAAATAAAGGGTGGTGTGTCACTCGTAATTTTTTTTTAAATATCGGTAAGTTATATTGATTATAATCCTATTGGTTATGAGAACCACCACAAAGAGAAGAATATGTCTAGAACGTTACAAAATATGGAATCAAACGGTCTAGAACAACTATGGCAATGTTTGTGTCTTAAGAGTTACAGGTCAAAAATGTAGATGTTTCAAAACAGAAAGGGTTTATCAGGATTGTTATTGTCCCAAACCATCCCCAGTGGAAGGATCATACATGACTGCCTCAGAGGATTGAGGCTGAGAAGCCTCCATAGAATCCGTGAAAGATGTCGGATTCGAGACTGGGTATGCAATCCTTGCTGAAGACATGACAGTGACTGAATGAAGCATTTCATCCTTCTCAAACCCTGTAGCATAAACATCTATTCATTGATACATTAGGGAAATAATATTAGAAAGTATAAGTAAATGAGATTTATAAGAGCTTCTAAAAATCCTATTATTTCTCTCTTTCCAAGTCAATCAAAGAATGATTTGGAGTAAGACAATCCAATCACGATTATTTAAAGTAAATATAAGAGAAGGCTTAGAATGGAATAAATCTACAATGCAAAAGTAGCCTGGATATAAATCAGAGGATAAGAAAAATCTCCAACTGTGCCATATATAGGAACAATTGATAAATAAGTGTGTATTAGACTCTATGTAGGAGTTACAAAAAATACAATTTTGGAGTCCAGTCCACCCTTTTCTGCCTAAATTTTCTTTAATTAAATTCTTATTGTGCAATACCAACCAGGAGAATAATTTAACCTTTAGAGGGGCTCAACTGTGCCAAATAGGCACGTAAAAGGGGAATCTAATACCACCATCATTTAAGGTGTTATAGCAGGAGTTAACAGAAAAGCTAGAGTTTGTAGTGGGCATCCATGAAAGGATGTCCCTATCTTCCGTTAAAGAGATTGACTGCATAAGAGAGGCTACAAAATCAACCTGGGCTTTTAGAAGATTACAAGCTTCCAACTGAACTTTGGAATAATTAATGAGCTTATTGAAATCCACATTGAATAGCTCCAGGGTTTTTTTAATGGAAGGTTTTTTAAACCTACTTACAGAGAAAAGCTCAGGGAAAAGATCTTTTAGTTTAGTCCCATTCCACCACTTATTTTCCCAAAATAGAGTATCATTCCCGTTCTGTATATGAAAAGTGGTGAAACAGTTGAGTATATTAAAGTAGTTCTTCAAGTTATGCCAAAGAGGAGTGCAGTTGTTGGCTGAGGTATTTAATAGGGCACCAGGCCAAACTTTATGAAGGTATCTTGCCATTACTAGTTCTTTCCATTTCATGTGACAGTTCTCTAAAAGCAATTGCCAAAGTAGCTTAGTTTTCAGAGTTAGGTTAAAGTTTTTGAGATTAATGATCCCCCACCCTTTGTACTTCTTGGATCAACACAGAGAGGCCCAGTTAACTAGATGCAACCCTTTGTGGTTAGCAAAATCAGAATTCCAAAGGAATTTGCTTTTAATCCTGTCAATGTCTTTCTCCACTTGACTAGGCAAATGCAGCATTGACAGATAGTAAGTAGGGATGACTAATAAGATTGAATTTAACAGTGTCAGTTTGCCTCCTAGGGAAAGATGTTTGGCCTTTTATTGGGATAATTTATGTGATATTTTCTCAATTATTGAGGTCCAACCATTGTGAGTAGCTTTCCTATAATGTAAAGGTAAACCAAGATACATCAGGAGTCCAATCACTGTGCCACTCGTGAGTTGGAAGAAAAAAAACGAGGGAAGGATCTAGAGAATGTTTATAGTTGCGCTCATGAGAAAAAAAAATATAAGAGAAAGAAGAGGAGAAGAACAGAAGGAGGAGAGTGGAAAGGAAGAGAAGTGAGAAAGAGAAGAGGAGTCAAAGGGGATTGGCTACAAAGAAGAGAAGAAGAAGAAGAAGAAAAGATGAAGAAGAAAGGAAGACGAAGTAGGAGAGGAGGAAGGACTGTTAGTCGACGGTTATTGGTGGGTAGATCGAAGCTCCAAGGAGGTGACCAAATAGTTACTATTGGTAGTACTTCGACTACAAGTGTCATGTCTCAAATTTTCTACAATAATTTAAACAAATTAAATTACGGGAAAACTAAAGCTAAATAATAAAATATCTAATCACCAGGAACTTGTGTGTGAGGCTAGCAGACTCCAGACTATATGTACTACGCTAAACCAATCGCATGTCTGCACCTGCGAACAAAACCACAAGGAAAACGCATGAGTGACCAAAGTCACCCAGTATACACCCCACAAAAACTGCGGAAAACAAAATCATAATTAATTTTCCTTTTAAATTCCTTTCGCAAACTCTTTTCTTAAAACCTCAGAAACCAGGCCCACACTGGCCAAAACCACAAACCAGGGCTAGTAGAACCCAAAAGCACAAGCAAAGGCCCTCAATGGCCAAAACCACACACAGTGAGTCATGAAGTCCGGCGCTAGGCAACCAAACTCTGGCTATACACAGTCCACTGAGGAGCGACCCCAGCATTCTGCACTGCCACGGTGAAGCCACCCTGTGCAGGAGCGATCACTGTCCCACGATTCCCCTCTCTCAGGAGAACCCTCAGAAGCCAACCCCTCCCCGAGAAGGCTGTCCTGTCTCTCAAGAGGCTACTAGCTACGGGGCACGTGTCCGACCCGCACTAGCCACCACAGGGTACGCCACCTCAGGATGTCCTCCACACACGGTGCTCAGGAGGGAGTGCATACCTCCACACTCGACAACACCCGAGCCTCAGTGCTCATAGCGATAGCAGGAGTATCATACCTCCCCGTCATGCCACAAGACACCTCAACCCGTGGACCACAACCCTAGCCTCGAGACGACAGTCAAGGAGTCTCATACCTCCAGGACCCGATGTCCCTCAGCCTCAAGTATCTCAGCCCCACGACCTCGACAGGGGACATCGCACCCGACCACCCAAGAATGTCGTCACATTCCCTAGTCCCGACGACACGATCCCACGCTGCCTCGGCCCATAGACAAAAAATCAGGAAAATCATTTTCCAAACTAGGCCAACCATTCCTTTGAAAACCATTTTCCAAACCATTTCCATATTCTTTGAAAACTCTTCCAAAACCTCGACAAAATGACGCATCAAGTGTCCCAAGGAATCACCACCGATGGCCCACAATCCCCTCTCATAGGGACAAAACACGGCAACCAGAAAGCCATCAAACCAATTGCAAAATTCACTTGGGCCCAGAATCGGCATGCCGAAATCAGATTCGGTATGCCGAAATCCCCTGATTCGGTATGCCGATTCTAAATCGGTATGCCGAATTGGGGTCAACGGTCAACACTCAAGTCAAATTCGGTATACCGTCCAAA
>JAMKQA010051835.1:0-14394 GCA_024699735.1 Posidonia australis
GTTGGGGAAGGATGTCCTCACCTACTGCTTGTGTGCCAGGTTACCCTTGATCAAGGTAACAACAGTAATGAAAGTGGAAATTAATAAGTAAGAGAAATGTGTGTGTGGTCAGGATTGGACTTGTGAAATGGTCCTAGAATCCTGAAGAGAAAAGTTGGTGTTTTAACGAGTTGCCAGCCAGTGTTTGTGATTTGGTTTTGAGCCCAGTGGGGCCTTGTGTTTTAGGCTGGATCTGGTTAAAATGTGTTTTTTGAAAAGGGAATTGTTTTGGAAAAGGAAAATGATTTCCAAAAGGGGTTTTGAAAGGAATGTTTTGAAAGAAAAAGTGGTTTTGGAACGAATTTCCAAATGTTTGTGAAAGAAAAGGATTTGGTTTTGGGATTGAATTCCCAAGGGATTATTTAATAAAAGAGAATGATTTTCAAAGGAGAAAACCAAGTTTTTGCAAAATGATAGGAAACAAGTTTCTTTTGGTTTTGCCAAGTTTTCTTTGTGGTTGTGTGTTTTGGGGGCGCGTACTGGGTGACTTAGATGTCACTCACACGTGCTTTTGGGTTTTCAGGTGCAGACCGCGTGCAGCCAGGTTCCGGTGCAGGAATTGGAGCTTCTAGCCGCACATCGAGATCCTAGAGGTGAGCCTTAGTTACAGTCCTTTTGTTCTGAAATTTTGTGTGTAATTATGCTTGTGATACTGTGTTTTGGTAACGTGCCTGGGATCGGGGCGTTACAACAACTACTGTAATACCAGCTATTCTTGTGTAACTACCAATGGAACTAGTAGTTTTAGGAGTACCTAGAAAGATGCCCAAAAAATCGTGAGAATAAAGAAAGGAAAAGGCAAAAGCTGCTAGTACTGAATCCTTCAGCATCAAGTCAAGGAGGGGAGGTTCGAGAGCAAATTCTTTCATCATGGAAGTTTGATCAAGATGCATGTAGACATACCTTAGCTAAGATGGCCATTGTTGATGAACTTCCATTCAAGTTTGTAGAGTGAAGGATTTCAGAATTTCCTGAATATGGCACAACCTAAATTTAAATGCATTTCATGTAACACTGTTATGAGAGATGTATCGAAGATATATGGCATTGAGAAGAAAAAATTAAAAGAGTTTTTTTGTGAACAAAGTGTAACAAAGTGTAACAAAGTGTTTGCCTCACTAATGATTGTTAGACATCTATTCAAAGTGTTTCATATTTATGTCTAACTACACACATTGTTGATCATAATTGGACTTGGCATAAGAGAATTTTGAATTTTTGTGTAAGTCCTAATCACAAAAGGAGAGAAATTCGCAAAGTCATTGAACTTGCCTCCTTGATTGAGGTATAGAAAATGTTTGCACCATCACAGTTGATAATGCAACATATAATAATATCGCAATAGATTACCTCAAGAAAATGATGAGTAAAAAAAAAGTTTCTCCATTTCGATGGTCAATTTCTTCTTATGAGATGTTGTACTCATGTTTTAAACTTAATTGTAAAAGATGGAATTGAGGAGGTTAAGGAGTCCAATTCTAGGATTCATGCTACATTAAAATATACAAGAAGTTCACCTAAAAGAGTACAAAAATTTAAGGCATGTGTTGAGCAAGGGAGAGTTTCAACAAAATCAACATTATGTCTTGATGTTTCAACAAGGTGGAATTCTACTTATCTTATGTTGGATATTGCCTTGAAGTACCAAAAAGCATTTAAAGGAATGGAGGAACAGGAACATTCCTATGTGAGTGATGTTAAATCTGAAATCCCAACTGAGATTAATTGGGAGAATGCATGTGTCTTAACTAAAATTTTGAAGTGTTTCTATGATGTTACTAGAAGACTTTCTAGTTTATTGTATGTTACTACTAATATATATTTTTATGAAATGTATAGGATTGAGAGCACATTGTTTGAATGGTACAAAAGTTCTGATGATCATTTATGTTCAATATCCTTCAGAATGAAAGAAAATTTTCTCAAGTATTGGGAAAGCAGCATCACAGTAAACAAACTTTTAATTATAGCAGTGATTTTAGATTCCCGTTTCAAACTAAGATACATTAAGTTTTGTTATTCTAAGGTTCATGAATCAAAAAAGGTTAAAGAGATGATAGATGATTTAACGACATTGATGAAGGTTGTATTTGGATATTATGAGAATTAGTTTCATCCTCAACCATACTAGGAAATTTTGGTGATAAACATGATCTGATACCTAAAAATGACACTAGAAATATTGAAACTATTGGTTATCTGTCATCTGAATTTCAAAAACATTTGATGGAGAAAGAATGCAAAGATAAAACTGAATTGGAAAAATACTTAGAAGAAAGTTGTGAAAGACATGGTCCTCAGTTTCAGATTTTGGACTGGTGGAAAGAAAATGTTCTAAATATTAAGTACTTTCTCTTGTTGCAAGAGATGGATTAGCCATTCTAGTTTCGTCTATGGCTTCATAATCTACATTTAGCACTGGGGGTCATGTACTTGATCAATTTCAAAGTTACTAACACCAAGAATCGTAGAATGCTTGATTTGTACTCAAGATTGGTTGAAGGCATCTCCTGTTAAAATTGAAGTTGAAGAGCTAATGGAAGAACTTGAAACAATTTGTAAGTTCACTTTTATGCAATATCTATATTTCATAAATATACTATCTTTTTTACTAATAACTCTAATTTATTCAATTTTTATAGTAATTGCTAAAGATCTTGAAATTATCGCAATGCCCTCAGAGGCTGTTTGATTCAAATAAGCTCAAGGTGTGCACTCTCATTAGTTATTCTTAGGTGTTGCAATCCCATTATTCATGTATAAGTAATTTTGTTCTAGTATTCTTGATAAACTAATCAAGTTTGATTCCCTTTTTTTTGTAGGTTTCAGGAACAAGCATTCTTGTCATGTTGTTGAAAGAAAAAGAAAGATTGGAATGATTTAAATACATGTGTAATTTCTGTAGTATTTTTGAATATTTGTGATATGTATGAATTTCTAAATTTCTATGACTATTCTGTGGTTATTCTGTGATTGTATCAAGTTTGCTTCCATTCTTGTGATTATCATGTAATTCTGAATTTCTGAATTTTTGTGGCTATCATGCTTATCTTTGTGATTGTGGATAATTGTTTGCAAAGATCTATTTAAACCCTAATGCATATTTTACGTAATGGCATCCATGTTTTTTTCAATAGTTTTGATGGAGAGTAGCTCCATAGTTAGGTACACCTTGGAAATCATCTGTTATAGTTGTCCTATTACAATCCTCACTAAATCATGCTTTGTGTCTTCTACATTGACACCCATCTTGTTTGTTGATTTGTTTTTGTGAAGGAAATTACCAATTGGCCCATTGATTACTTTGCTACTAAGTTTTAGGTTTTTGTCTCATTCACAAAAAGGTTTATAGACAATGCAGAGATTGCTAGCAATCAATGACAAGCAATGTCTGGTCTCTTACCAAAAGCCACTTAAGATAATGGGCATGACATCTACATATAGGATACAACATCCTACACCATTCAATTAGTTAGTCACCATTTGGAGTCATATGAAATCACCTTTTGCTATTGGCACAATGTATTGAATTTGTATATGTTGTAAAAAGAAACAAATTTTCTTGCACTTAGCCACACATGTAGCTAGACATGATCACTATTCTACATTTCAGTTGTACTAGTGAATCAAATGTGGCACTGCTATTCCTACATGTTTGTGCTTATTATCAAAAAAGTGGTATGTGTTTCCCGTAATAACTAATGCCATCAACATGTAGCATGGATTTGCCATCACTTCGCCTTGTTTGAGTTTAATTTATGAGTTTTTCCTATTATATAGAAGTGCCTCTGTCTCTATTATCCAATAGTTGCTCATATAAATATGAAAAAAACACTTCCGTCTATACTACATTCATTTATGGCAAGTGTTCTATTTCATTATTTGTTAATACTTCTTTCTAGAAAAAGGTGTTAAGAGATTTATTAATTGTAATCCTTAGTTTTAAAAAAATACTCTGGAAACTTGAGAATTAACCCAATCCAACCCGAAGTGTGTGGGTCAGGTTGGGTCTAGATTGAGTATGGGTTAGGTATGGGTCTAAAATTATCTAATCCGAACAATATGGATTGGGTAGTGGGTTTATCCTTAACCTAATCCATGTACCCCCTTAAGTGGATTGCATGGAATTGTACAAGTGATGCATGCTTGGTGTCTTGTGGGAGGTCATGGGTGTGTGCCGACACTTGCCTTATACTATTTAATTGTTGATGCAAGTGTTGTAGAGTTGTTGCCAAATGAATGTGGTGTTTATGCTATGTGTCGCGCTTGTGCTCTCATTTGACTTAAGTCTGTGGCCATATAAGAGTGGGAGGGGTTGCACCTTAGTTCACGGACACACTCACACAGGAGAAAAGGGAGAGAGATCAAGACTCATGTAGGAGAGAAGGGAGACAAAGATGGGGAGAGAGATCAGGAGGTTGAGGGAGATCAAGAGAGAGGAAAGGATGAGTTGTGAGAGAGAGAGGGGGGAGAGATCAAGAGGGAGAGGGGTGAGAGCCAAGAGAAAGAGGGAGAGATCGAGAGGGAGAGGGGTGAGAGCTAAGAGAGAGAGGACAACTAGAAAAATAGGAAATCGTGAGAACAGATGTTCTTACTAAGTTCTCACAACGTTCTCGCGAAGTCTTCGCTAATGGATTTAGTGAGGACATAGCGTGGACAAAAAGTCCTCGTAGTGTACTTAATCGTTAAAAGGCATTTACGAGTAAATTTCCTAGTAAAATTCTTATGAGAAATTTTGCGAGGACTTTGCACCGACAAAAAGTCCTCACAGGGTCCTCCCTATTATTCGAAAATTCTATGTAATATATACACTAACTCCTCACAAAAGTTTTTTTAAAAAAATTTAAAATTGAGAGGACAATGTCCTCATAAAGTCCTCGCGAGATATAAAAAAAAATTAAAAAAATAAATAAAATTTGTTTTTGAATTAACAAAACTACAAAATGCGGTAAACCTCTTAGAAATTCAAGTAAACCTACTATCATTATGCTACATACAAGTATTCCTTTATGCTACCTAGCGTTTGTAAAATACAATGGTGGTAAACCTACTATCAGATGACTCCTTGAAATATCCTTTACATTCAACAATGTTTCTGACTTCAGCTGCATCAAGAAACTCCAGGTTTGGCATTGGAGTCAGTTGCAGACAAGTAGGACCTGCACATAGCAATAACCTTATGATGGTAACAATGTATGAAGCAAATTTTGAATTAGAAAAACAATAACAATGATGTTATTCTTCATGCTATCTCCATTATAAGTTATGATGACTCCAGAAGATAGTGACAATTGAATATTTAATACTTGGTGGAAATCATAATCTACCATAATTGAGCTCGACACCTAAAAGAAAACATTCACCACTTTAGATGTTCTACTTTCTACACATTTATAACAATATAGCTTAAAAAATGTCTTATAGAAAACATTTTGCCCTCACCTGTTGGAGCATACTTTTTCATTGCTTTAAGAGTTTCTTACAAGAGACCTACAAAATTTTAATATATTGTAAATTGTAAAGTTCGAACTATAAAAAAATAAGGACTCCATCACACAATAGAGAATACTCACCTCCAATTTCATAAACAACTTTTCTTGGCAGTACCTGGGAAAAAAAGAGAATTCCATGTTGGATCCATTCCACAAAACCTAACAAAATTTGCACATCTATCTAACTTGAAAAGGTGTCAAAATCTTACTTGCACCTATAAAGCTCCCAAGGTGGAACAAGAAGCATCATTAGAGATTGAGCCAACCCAAAATTTTAACATGGCAACATCCACAAAGGCAAACCCATACACAGTTGAGCCAGTTTTTTATCTGCACTTTTCTTGATCAGAAACCAACAAACCACCTTAAAAAATTTTGATTATTGGATTGTTCAAATTAAAAAGAAATTGATGAATAACCTTGAAGAGTGAAAAAAAAAGTTAGAATGTTCCTTAAGTCAATATTGTAAACATAAGTGATGAACCTTTTGCATAACCAAGTGGGTTAAGTCAATAAGATTAGATGAGCAATTAACAATAAGTTGATACAGCTGCTTATATATTTCATCAAAAACAAGTCACTGGATTGAAAAGGAATAAAAACCAAGAGAGAAAACCTATAATGATACCAAACATTCAAAATACCCTTAAAATTTGTACAAGTGCAATAGAAAACCTCGTTCAAAGCAAGGAGATGGACAACTTCTGGCCTTATGCTACCATCAGTTGTTGTTGTTGTTGATGGAGTAGAGATGTGAACTAATTTCCTTTGAATCATCTGGAAGAAAACACTAGACATTATATGATGAACGCTATGAATGATAATATAAATAAATAATACAATACATGTCTTAACAGATATTTGTAATAGATTTTTATTTTGAAAACTAAAAGTAAGACTGGTTGTCATGGGAAGCACAAGGCACAACTAAGATACTAATGATCCCATAATAAAATTGCAAAGTAGTGTTGAATTTAAACTTGCAGAATGTGCAAATATTTATAAGTATGATATTCAACTCATACGTTACAAAGCAGTAGAATTGATTCAATGACTTACAAAGATGGAAAATATTGTATATCAATTTTACAAACTTAGACAAATCAAATTCTGATAAGCAACAAATTTTAGGTAAAATTCAATAAAGTACCAAGAAGAAATAGTAAAAAGAAGAAAATTAAGCACAAAAGTATAATTGAAAAACAACTGAACCTTGAAAAAAATTAAAATTAAATTTGCAAGTTATCAAAATGGCATTGCCACATATATCTAGGCTCTTGGAGTATAATGACCTGCCAAATCATAATCAGAAGCTCACAATCCATCAAGAAAAATTTGGCTTTTATTTGATCAACCATTTTAGGATTCAACAATTGGAAATGGCTTTTGAAATGAATTAAAAAAACAAACTAGATCGCTGATTGAGTTCAACATTTGACCATGTACATAAAGCAAGTGAATGTACTCCACCTTTCTAGATCACTGATTGAGTTCAACAAAGGTCTCTAGATCAAAGCAACCCATGTGAACACAAGGCTTGAACCTACCAGCAATCCTCATTCTAGAGCCACTCATTTGCAAATGAATGAGGGTGAGAAATTTTAGAAATACCTTCATCTACATCCAATGTATCCTAGTAAAACCACTATATCCTAACAAGAACCTGAGAACTAGTGTATGATACAAAAAAATGACATTGAACCATTTATAGTTGAACTCCATCTATAGCTTGCAGCCATAGGTCTCCAGAATCTCCAGTGATCATGATGATCAAATCTGTTGAAAATTTCAACAACCATCATGTACAAGCATTTATCTATCTCATTAAAATACATAAAAGGGCCAGTGTGCATTTATCTTGTACAAGCATTTATCTATTAAAAGGAATGCAATCAAAAAAATCCTTAAAATTGACAGACCTTATGAGTAAACAACATTTTAAGTGAACAAAATCATTTTGGAAATAGATGATGGATTTCATTGTGAGTAAGCAAAGTTGACGTATAGAATCCTTCTCGAAATTAGTATGAGAAATAGATCTTGCTGGCTTTCCATCAATAAGGAACTTTTGGATTTTCTCCAATGCAACCTTTTTAGCATTTTCCTATGATTACAAAGATAAGTTAAGAAACTAGATTTTCTAGTTAAAGCATGCATATCAATGCTAATACTATATAGAAATTTAAATATAACACAAAACCCAACATAAACATATTAAATTTAATAAACATGCAAACAAACTTTAATGAGTTGTAGAATGGAAAGTATCGCCAACATGCTGTCTTTCTCTAGGCCATTTGCTACTTGATTCAATAAGTCAAGAGTAAACATGTGTAAGCATACCTGAAAGTCAATAAATAGCAATACAACAATCAGAATGAGATAAACCCACATAGTAGTAGCATTAACATGCAAATGATACCACAAACTAATGACATAAATAGATATTGAAAAAACAAGAACCAGTATTAGTATAGATGGAATACATGCATGATACAGATCTAAAATATGCAACAGAAAAATCCTACAAAGCACTTACTAGGGTTCGCTTTGATCAACTCCATAGCAATTGATAAAGTCTCATTAGGGCATTATCAACTCCATAATAGTTTATACATGTCACACCTCTCATCATCGACATACTAACAAAAGATGATGGCTATAGGCAATAAATTAAACATCATGAGTTGGAGGACAATTTAGAATTTTATTTTTCTTTACAACCTACTACATATAGAGAATGCTTATAGCAAGGCACAAAGATGATAGACATGCTTAATGGAAGGCAAACGACAAGGTTTCAAAAATTTTGACCATAATGATAGAAAAAATTGCTCATATTAACTCAACTGGTTCTAGTACTACCTTGTCCAGGCAGAGCAAAGAACTAAAGCTAATATTCAAAAGATAACTATCATGCAAAAGAGTGAGTCCTTGTAGAAAGAAACCACAACTAAATTCTGGTAATTGGATCAAGACAAGTAGTGGATTTTAGAATAAGAGAGATCGTCACACACAACCAATTAAGGCACTCCTCACTTTAACTTGATGGCCTTTGAGAAACTGAGAAGAATTGCTAACTGATGAAGGCCATCACCAACAAGGAGAAGAGTTGAAAACACACAACCTTTGGTAGATGCCAACCCAAACCACGTCTCAGATAGTTGTAAAATAGCATCACAAAAATGGCAAAGAATGAAGTTTTATCTGAAACAATAGAGAAGCCAAAAATTGTGCATTCTTTGTTCTCTAAAAGCATAGAATGGAGTATTTAGTTGTGCATAACTCCACCTTTTTATTACTATCATGTTTCCGTCTAGAGCCAAAGACATGCTTACTTGGAGGTCATGGTGATCGGCAGTATTACTAAGGAGGAAAACTCGGAGGACTTTCCTTCACCTAATGTAACTCCTTTCTTCACACCATGAAATCGAAACATTGGAAAAGGGAAAGGGAAAGGAAGAAAAAACAACGTGTGTGTAGGAGCACCATTTGTAGCCGCGCCAGAGGTCATTTCTTTCTCTAGTTTCGAGCTTCCTCCAGCAGGGACTAGTCATAACCAGTCCCTATTCATCGCGGTGCAATACCAAAATTTCCACATTCCTCTCACTCTGGTAGATAATGGCACCAGTTTAAATGTTTGCCCCTTGCGAATCGTAAGTCAGGTCGGCTTTAAATCGGAGGACATTACTCCTCTAGTGAAAGGAATGGCGGCTTTCGACAACACGCACCATGATGCCTTAGGGATCATGATCATTCCCTTAGTCATTGGTCCTGCTCATTTTGAGGTCGAGTTCTATGTCGTCGACCTCGAACCATCTTTCAATCTTTTGCTTGGGCACCCTTGTCTCCACAAGCATCAGGTTATCCCCTCCACCCTTCACCATATGATTAAGTTCCGCTGGAACAACGACGTTGTCGTCATGATGGCGGAAAATCTTGAAAAGGAGAAGGTTGAGGCAGTCTCTTCAGTCTCGCTCCATACTATCCATTTTGACTCCAGACCTTCTGATGTGCTCTACCATGTCGACCGTTTTGAACCGGTCAATTTTATTCCAATTCTCGAGCGTGTTAGCCATTTGGCCGCTTTTGGCAACCCCTTTTCAATGGTCGAGAATCTATGTCAAAGATGGGGATACAGGAAGGGAGCACCTCTCAGGCAAAATGGCCAAGGAATCGCAGAACCAATTGTCGCGGAGAGAAGACACAAGTTTGAAGGACTGAGATACGAGCAGAAGCCACAAGACGAATAAGCAAAGCGTCGTAAGTTCCAAAAGCTTGTTATTCCGCGAGATTTAAATAATTTTGTCAATGCAGGATTGTTGGATCCCAATCGAAGTTTGATGCTTGCAGAGCCTGAGCCAGACAAACCGATTGGTGTGCCCGAGTGGGTATGCGTAGAGGATTACTATTCGAAGGAGGAAGCTATGGACTTTGGAATGGGTTCAATATCATCCATGTCCCCGGGGATAGCTATGCTAGCGTTGCCGCCTCTGGAGTCAGCAGAGGGTCTGTCTAACAATCTAGTTGCAGTTTGGGATGTAGCAAGGGCAAAATCAGTAGTAGCAGCTTCAGAGCGACAATCAATTTTGAAGGGGTTGCAGCCAGGGCAGTCGGAATCAGTGCCTGAGGTGTTGAGAACTACCAGCGCATATTATGTAGATTTCGCTTTCGATGAAGAGGAAGGAGATGCCGTGGTAGCTCAGGTGGATAACATGCTCAGCGATCTAGAAGTTTTATTTCAAGAGCAATTATCAGTATTGGTCGAGGATGCGCAAAATGAGCTTTGGCACAAGAAAGGAAAGGCAGTAATGATTGAGGACACAGAGGAGCAGACAGTTGCACAGGGTCAGTCTGCCATCATGACCCTGGAGGAGAATAAATCTTTAAACGCTAGACCAGAGGAGTTTATCTCCTATCAGCCGGGAGGCAGGTCTAGGTGGTACTATCAGACCTGGCCCCACTTGAGTAGTGGGGTCCAAAAAAAAAGATCCTGAGCTAGGCTGAGGAGGGAACTCGGGCAGCAGCACTCACATCAGTCAAACAGGAGATAGCTGGCCACCTGTTGCACATGCTGTACAGAGACTGCATGATAATAAAAGCTTTTTTTTACCAGAAGTGAAACAGTCGGACATAAGTTCGAAAATAGCAGAACCAGAAATCATTAGGGGTGCATATAAGAAAACTAGGGTTACAGTGACCATTCTAAAGCAATATCAGGGGCAGAATGCTGAGAAAGTGTGCACCTTTGAAGACACAGACCCGTTGTGCCAGCAAGAAGTCCTTCCGGAACTCATTGCATATGGAGAAGAGGAAGATGCAGAGGTGGAAGAGGAGAGTCATGATGCGCTGGAATTCCAGCCTCACGATGACGATCCCGAAGGCCCAAACCTGCATGTAGAAGAAGAGACAGAGACTGTGAATATTGGCACCAATGAAGATGTCAAAGAAGTGCGGATAAGCACCAGACTCCCAGCATAGGCCAGAGCAGAACTTGTTGGGCTTCTCCGAGAATATGCACATATCTTTGCTTGGAGTTATGATGACATGGTTGGACTGGACGTCGAGGTAGTCGTACATACACTACCGCTTAAGCCTGATGTCAAGCCTGTTAAACAGAAACTGCGCAGATGGCGACAACAATGGCTCTTGAAATTGAAGGAGGAAATAATGAAGCAGCACAAAGTTAACTTCCTGAAGGTCGTCCTTTACTTGGAATGGTTAGCGAATGTGGTTCCGGTACCCAAGAAAGATGGTCGGGTCCGAATGTGTATTGACTACAGAGACCTAAACAAAGCCAGCCCAATGGATGATTTTCCACTCCCACACATTGATGTATTGGTAGACAACACTACAGGACACAAAATGTTGTCATTCATGGAAGGATTTTCTGTATACAATCAAATCTGAATGGCAGAAGAGGATATGGAGAAAATGACCTTTATTACCCCATAAGGAGTGTTCTGCTACAGAGTTATGCCCTTTGGGCTCAAGAATGTTGGGGCCACATATCAGAGGGCAATGACAGCTTTATTCCATGATCTCATGCACCAAGACATTGAGGTTTACGTGGATGATATGATTGCTAAGTTGAAGGATCCTGAAGAACACATTGCTTGTTTGAGGAAGCTCTTTAACCGCCTAAGAAAGTTTAAGCTGCAATTGAACCCCAACAAGTGTATATTTGGTGTGTCATCAGGCAAACAGCTGGGGTACATCATTAGCCAAAGGGGAATCGAGGTAGATCTGAGCAAGGCTAAAGCCATCATTGAGATGCCTCCCCCCATGACATAGAAAGAAGTTCGAGGGTTGCTGGGGCGGTTGCAGTATATCAGCCGATTCATCGCTGAATTGACACCAATTTTCAAGCTCCTGAGGAAGAACGCACAGATCCGTTGGAGTGAGGAGTGCCAAGAAGCATTTGACAAAATCAAGAAACTCTTGGCAAGACCACCAGTCTTAGTTCCTCCGACACCTGGGCGTCCTCTGTTGCTCGATTTGTCAGTGACACAGCATTCAATGGGCGCAGTCCTGGGTCAGCATGATGAAACAGGTCGCAAGGAAAGGGCCATTTATTATCTAAACAAAAAATTCAATGAATGCGAAGTTAAATACACCACAATTGAGAAAGTTTGCTTGTCCCTCGTCTGAGCCACACAACGCTTAAGGCACTATATGATGGCATATCCAGTTCTATTACTGTGCCGACATGATCCAATGAAATACCTGTTTCAGAAGCCAGCCCTAGTGGGTAGATGTGTCAAGTGGCAAGTGTTGTTATCTCAGTTTGACATCACCTTTGTCACTCAGAAGTCGATGAAGGGACAGGCCGTGGCAGATCACTTAGCAGACTTACCATTGCTAGAGTACCAACCCCTGCAGACTCAGTTTCCTGATGAGGATATATTGTTCACCATGGAAGAAGAGGAGCCAATAGTCCCTCGAGATAAAGGTCAGTGGCAGCTCTACTTTGATGGCGCAATTAACAGGAGAGGCATGGGTATTGGTGCAGTGTTGGAAACCCTACATGGACAGATGATCCCGCTTGCTCGAAAGTTGAGCTTTGTGTGCACCAATAACGTGGCAGAGTACGAGGCATGTATTCTCGGCTTGCAGGCAGCTTTAGAGCATGGTGCATAGAAATTACATGTACATGGTGATGCCATGTTGGTTATTTCTCAAGTAAATGGCAACTGGAGAACCAAAGATCTGAAATTGGTTCCATACCACAATCATCTCTTGAAGCTGATGACCAAGTTTGAGGAGATACACTTTTCCTTTACGAATAGGGCCAAGAATGCTTATGCAGATGCACTAGCCACTCTTGCATCCTGGTTGTCCATACCAGAGGATGACACAGTAAAGGTGTCAGCAGCCTACATGAACCAACCGACACACTGCATGAGCATAGAAGAAGTGGATTCCACAGCAGAGCTCCCTTGGTATCATGACATCAAAACTTACTTGGAAACTAGGAATCACCATCCAAATGCATCGACGGTAGATAGAAAGACCATGGTCCGACTGGCCTCAAAATATGTGCTCGGAGCGGGCCACTTATACAGGAGGTCTTACAATCAGATGCTTCTGCGCTGTCTTGATAAAAAGGAGGTCGATACAGTTATGTTGCAAGTGCATGCTGGGACATGCGGGCCTCACATGAATGGGGTATTATTGGCCAAGAAAATAATGTTACAGGATTATTTCTGGTCAACCATGGAGACAGATTGTTGCCAGTTTGTGCAAAGATGTCATAATTGTCAAGTCCATGGCAATTTTATTCATGCACCACTACAGCAGCTTCACAGCATGTCGTCACCCTGGCCTTTCTCTACATGGGGAATAGACGTCATCGGAGCTATCCACCCAGCAGCTTCTAATGGACATCAGTACATCTTAGTGGCAATTGATTATTTTACAAAATGGGTGGAGGTAGCTTCTTACAAGACAATGACCGCTTCCATGATAGAGAAGTTCATCAAGAACAACATCATCACCCGGTACGGGGTCTCGTATTCCATTGTTTCTGATAATGGGACAAATTTCACAGCCAAAAAGGTTAAGGATTTCCTATAGGAGTTCCATATCAAGCATCACAAATCCTCCATGTACCGTCCGCAGATGAACGGTGCAGTAGAATCCACCAATAAGAATTTAACTAGGATTCTTAAAAAGATGGCGAAGATGCATAAGGACTGGCATGACAAGATCCCATATGCTTTGTGGGCTTATAGAACATCAATCAGCACCTCAACAGGAGCGACTCCATATTATTTAGTGTATGGTATGGAGGCAGTCCTACTAATAGAAGTGGAGATTCCATCGCTCAGAGTCCTGAAAGAAGTAGAGCTAGAGGAGGCGGAGTGGATTGAGGACCGCCTCGTTCAATTGAACCTGATAGACGAGCATCGACTGCAAGCTATGCATCACACACAATGCTATCAGAAGTGCATGGCCAAAGCCTATCAGAAGAAGGTCTGACCAAGAAGCTTTTTGCTAGGGGACCTGGTCTTGAAAGCAATACATCTCCCTGATAGACCTGGCAAGTTCAGGCCCAACTGGCGTGGACCATTCGTGGTCAGACAAGTCTACTCCGGAGGGGCTGTTATCCTTGAGGACATGGACTGCATTGAACAGTCAGAGCCAGTTAATTCATGCTACCTAAAAAAGTACTATCAGTGATCATAAATAGTGTGTCCTTACTCTACGACACTAACAATTTCCTTCATGCATACATGAGGTCATGATCTTCTTACATCCATGTAGCTCTACATCACAGCACATACTAACACTCATTCAGTATACACATATATAGGCTGACATTTGTTTTCATCATCACATGCATGGATCTTAGCCCAATGAT
>JAMKQA010051836.1:0-15683 GCA_024699735.1 Posidonia australis
AACGGTGTAGTTAACTCCAAAAAATACGAAATTTATAAACGTTATATAATGTATTGACAGATGACATTATATATATATATAATTTAAAATTGCGAAAAACATGTAGAGGCTACAACCTCATTTTGCCATTTCTATCCTTGTAGTGTGTACTCGCTCTTTCCATAATTATTTTGAAGATTGTTTAATCTATTTCATTTCCTTAGTTGTAGAAGAAATTGTTTGTTAACAGTTTGTTGCCAAACATCTAAATCCTCGTTATTTGCCAAATTATCATCGAGAAGATTCACGTATGATAACATGTGATGGAAATATGCGTTCGTAAAAAGTGTTGATCACTTTGTAAGGTTTCGTTTTATTTTTTTTTGACAAAACAAGTGATGCACTATGTTTAGTAAAAAATATTGACCATCAAAACTATGAAATTAACAAATATCCTTACTAGGTTCATGATATATAATATACCACAAGAATTATCAAATACCGTCCGACATAACACCGTTCCCCGCCCCCCTCCCAAATATCCTAGGTTCATGATATTAAAAATTAAATTTTCTTTTTGTGTTTGCTTTTTAAGATATCGATGTTTTCTAACAATTGGATATAATTTTGGCACATGTTGTTTCTAAAAATTATTCTTATTTTTATTAATAATTTTTTTTATTATATTTAGTAAACGTATATAATGCAAAATACCGTCCCCCCTAAGTTTAATTACCGACTCCACGACTCCACCACTGTATCTTCTCAACATTGCCATCTTCTTATTACATTAACAGTTTAATGTTTTCTGAAAAAAGTAGTACGCAAGGGAAGGTTTAAGATAGTAGCTGTGAACCGCTATGCATGCGAAAATAACATTTCTTAGGTGGAAAGGAATGAATAAGAGAAACCACCACAATGGAATTGCCAAATGCTTAGTCAATTGCATTTCCAAGCTTCACGTGAGCATGATTGAGAGTCTCTACCTTAGTAGCTGCATGACCACCACAATGAAAATTGGTGGCCAACGCATATTTTCATACGAAGCAAGGAAGGCCAACTTGAGCGTGTAAGCAACATTAACCAACTCGTATTTATTTATAAACAAAATTTTTTATATTCATCACAAGTATACAAAATTACTACTAGAAAGTCAGACAAAAAGTTCTCATTAAATGTCCTTGTCTTTGCTTTTACAAGAAAAAAGTTTTTATATTCAAGTCCTCGTTAAATGTAGGATATTACGAGAACAAAAAGTTTTCACTAAAGTGTCATCGCTAACATAGATTAGTAAAGGCATTTTTTTTACTATGTGTAGATAAAAATATTTGTGAGAACTTAATGAAGACATTTTTCCTCGTAATCTATAAAAAAATTAAAAAAAACAATATTTATGAGGACTTTGCGAGGAAAAGTCATTGATTAAGTCCTTGCAAGTTTAAAAAAAATAAAAAATAATAAAATATAAATTCTAGTTTAAATACATAAACCAAATCTAATCTTGTTCATCTATAAGAATATTCATGTTTATAAAGATGGAAATATGCAATTGCGACCTAAAATTAAAGAGAGAAGTGATTAACAAAGCAAACTCACATTGGATGCATCAAAATCCTAGCAAAAGATTTGCCCAATGGGTTCTCATGCAACACTCATGTCAAAAATCATAATTATGAATGATAATTTGCGAAATAAAATGGAAACAAAAATGTGAAATCACTACCCATAAGCTGAATAAAGAAAACTTCATAAGAACTCAACGAATGAGGGATAGCAAAATTGAAAAATGACCTAAGATAATCAAACTATCTCTTTGAACTAATAACCCCAATTTGCCAAGCAATTTGTTCCACTTCTCCAGAGCATGCCAGAGTTCTATAGAACACCTTTTACCGACTAATTGAAGCAAAGGGCAAGAATATCTTAGAAACAATTATTGATACCTAGGGTACAAATGAATGTAAATCCAATTGTTCATAAAGAGACTATAGAATGACCAAGTTATTTATAATGGTAGTAATCTAAAATAAGAACCAAAACTGGAATAAATTTATAATGTTGTTGCCTTCTTTTCGTCAATTGGTTTTTTACTCATTATTTACTTAATATTTTCCTTGAAGTCTGTGTATGAATAAGGATTTAGGCACCCCAGAAAAAGATCAAGTTTAGCAATTACTTCATTACAAGCAATTTTACTAAGAAAGGATCAATCCTAGGTAACACAAAGATTCTTACTTGAAATACCCAATAAAATACATCGAAGTATTGATGACCAAAAGAATGAAAGAGCAATGGTGCACAGTGAGACAATCCACCTCACCGAATCTGCTGAAATGGTAGCATAGAAGGTGTTACCAGAACTAGATGATGACCTGATAGAAGTTCAAGACCCTTCGATAGAGGTGAATATTGGAACAGATGTCGAGCCTAAACCAATACACATAAGTAGCAGATTGGTTGCTGAAGAACGAAATATGATGATTGAACTGCTTTGAGAGCTTAATGATTGTTTCACTTGGACGTATGAGAAGTTGACAGGCCTACTTAGAGGGTTGGTTGAACAATGACTGTTGAATAAAAAAGGGTTTCACCCCTACTAGCAACTACCTCAGTGGACCATAGAAGAGATACTAAGACTCATCAAGGAAGAGATCGAACGATTATTGGCAGAATGCTTCATAAGAGTAGTCAGGTATGTGCAGTGGTTATCTAATATAGTACCGGTGATAGAATAGAATGGTAAACTTAGAATTTGCATTGATTTCCATAACTTAAGCAATGCAACTCCTAAAAACGAATATCCTATGTTAGTTGCTTTGTCTTCTTCACTACGAAGGCGTTGCCAGTGGAGTAGGGATAGTAATAACTTCAACCATAAGAGAAGTAACTAGCATTGCAGTGGAATTGGAATACCACGGATCGAACAATCAAACGGAATATGAGGCTTTGATTCGTGGTCTATGAGCACCCCAGGAGAGAGGAGCTAAGCACATAAAGATACTTGGCGAATCCCAAGTGGTTATAAGATAGTTGATTGACGAATACTAGTGCTCCAGCAAAGCATTGATAAAATTATATTACAAAGCAAAGACATTATTAGAAACATTCAATAGAGTGATATTCAACATATATGTAACCATATCGACGACAACCTCGTACTTGGCGCGAAAGGCCAAATGCCTGAGGGTCGACAAAGTCACGACAAAATAATAAAAATAATAGTAAAAATGTAAGAGTCGCCACCTAGTCTATTTTAAAAAGGAAGACGAAGAAAACCGTTTAAAAACATTCAAATCATGCGATAAAACCAATGGAAAAGGTCTACATGAACCAGAAATAGACAAGGATCTCTGTTACGTAAGATGAAGGTATTAGACACCCTCGTGCGCCCGAAAATCAGTCTTTTAATGGGTTTCTCATTTATTTTTATGGAATGTCGGCTTTTCAGCATTTTCTGTACATCCGAGGGCGATATGCAATGCAATGCTATATATGAGTGGTGTCCTATGCTAAATATGGGTGCATGGATTGTAGGGTGTGTCCTAATGTTCAGAAAGGTCACCCGTGCGGTGAGTCAAGCACCGGTGCAAGGATGTTGCACAAATATGATCAAAGCTCTAACAACATCGAGTGACTTTCATCCTCGCTTTACTATATGCAAAACATGAACTATCATACATAAAAATGGCTGAAAACAGAGTGGAGTCATTCTGATATGTCTAGGAAGACACCCAGAGGAAACCAAAGGAAGACCAAAATAGGAAACATGCCAAATACCTTGCCAAAAGCTATTGCGTGTAGTAGAAAACAGGCAGGTGCGCCTGTGGGGTGCGCCAGACTGGTGTGCCACTTATGTGCTCTACTGATGTGCCAGAAAGGTGTGCTAGAGAAAATCATAGATCAGACAGTAAACCAGCCTAATGCCATGCAATATAAAATCCTGTAAACTCGCAAACTTATCAGGAAATGCATCATGAGTATCTAACAAAAACCTAACATGAAAACACAATATGGGTCTTGTGCTCAAGGGCTATATGCCTCATACAAGACCACACAACCCCTATGCTAAATAAAATCAATAAGTTTCAGCCATGTTATCCAGATCTGGATCATGGACTGTTGCATAAGAACCTCCCAAACGGGAGTTCATGGGGCAATCAGTTCACCAGATTACAACAACAGGCTGAACATGCAAGATGCAAAAGTCATATAAATAGTGCTATCCTAGGTTGAAATCATGCATACAAAGACATGCCATATCAGAGAATAAACACCAAAAGCATCAAAGTCCAAAACACCCGGAAAAGCATGCAGATCATGATGTAAAGTTGATGATTTATTTTCTGACCAGACTGGTGCACCAGGATGGTGCACTAGGTTGGTGCTCTGGTTAGGTGTGTCATAATAGTGCTCCAGTTTGGTGCACCCCAGAAATTCTAAATCAGACTGCAGTCTAATTTCAGAATCTGGGCCAGATGCAAGAGATGAATATGGTTAACTCTATCCAGATTAAGTATTTAGATGCTAGAGAACTCAAATATGATGAATAAGCAAGCATGAAAACCCTTTCATTATTTCACCTTAAATCACATATTCATGGATTACATGGGCTGCAATTACTGCTTGGTGGATTCTAAGGATTATGCAATGGTTTAATTAACTTAACAAACATGTAAAGATGATGAACATGCAAAGAGTTTGTTTACAGTTCATTTCATGGCTAATATTTGCATGGAATCATGATTCATTATGTAAAACAAAAACCACATATTGTAGGAATTACCATGACACAAAAGCATTATGAATACACATGTAGGAGCATTCAACTTATCATAAAAGACACGAAAAAAAGATTACTAATAGATCATACATCCAGTTAGTTGCATGCTCTATTCAGTTTATTATGTAGAGTTTATATAAAGTGATAGTAGAGATCCTTGCCTAGGATGTTTCTTCCTTGGATGGCTCAAGATAATACTTCCTTGTTGCTTTGGATCAGCTGGGAATGCTCTGAGATGCAAGAAAATCCTCTGGAAACGAGAGTAGGTTGCTGAGAGTAGGTGAGTGGCTTAACCAAGAGAGGGTAGGTAGCTCAGCCAAGAGAGATGAGTTGCCAAGTCTTGCCAAAAAGGCTGCTAATGGATGGCTTTTTATAGAGTATCACAAAGGTAACTCCCATGGGATGCAAACAGCCTCGAAAATGAACAGCCTTGCGTAGATTCGCAAGGAATATCCACAGGCGAGGGTTACAAGCACGGAAGAGGAAAAGTCAGCAGCCAGCACCCTGAAAAGTGGCGATGTGCCAACTTGGTGCACCACTGTGGTGCTCCAGCGTGGTGCGCCATTATGGTGCTCCAGCTTGGTGCGCCACTGTGGTGCTGTTGCTTGATGCTCCAATCTAGTGCTCCACATTGGTGCTCTCCACTAGTTGCCTGAATTGCTAATTGGGCCACGGGCTTGCTATAGTCTTGTGGTAGGTTTGTGCAATGATCTCTGGCTGGTTAAAATGTCAAATACGATTCGAATGTGGTTGGGCTTACTACATCCAAAGCAACATCTTCAGAGAGTTTATCTATGAGCCATCTCAAAATCGGAGTGTCTACAATATACTAAGAAAAAGAAGACGGCGAAGCTAATGGTCTAGCCCAGGGAGTAACTAGAGTCACAGAGGAGAATTCACTAAATAGAGTTGAGTGGATCAGTGTAATAGAATTGGAAGAAAACATTAGTGTTATCCAATAGTATGGTACTTGGAAAATCCTTGTGGTTGTTGAGAACAAACACTCAAGTAGATATGCTCAAAGCATGTGCCTTGGACTTCCAAGGGAGTTGAGAGGACCATCTGTCGTTGATTGAATTTGCCTATAACAATAGTTATCACTCGAGCTTCGGGATGGCGCCATACAAAGTCTTGTATGGTAGGCCTTGCAAATCGTTGGTTTGCTAGAGTGAGGTGGGCGAGCGCTAATTGATTGGTCCTAAGCTTGTGCAGCTGTACACGAATAAGGTTGATTTGATCCGTAGCAGGCTGCTAGTTGCACAGAGTCGGCAGAAGAACTATACCGATAGGAGGTAGAGACCGTTGGAGTTTCTAGTGGGAGACTATGTGTTCCTGAATGTGTCACCGACCAAGGATGTCATGAGGTTCGGGAAGTGTGGGAAGTTGAGTCCTCGCTATATTGGCCTGTACCAGATTACCTAGAAGATCGTCTGTCTTTTGTGGAGGATGCCATCCAGATCGTTGATCGTAAGGAGTTAGTGCTGCGGAACAAGGTTATTCCACTGGTTTTGGTGCAGTGGTAGGATCATGGAGATGAGGAGGCTACGTGGGAGTGCGAGGAAGCTATCCTAGCTCAGTACCCGTATTGTTTTGCCTACCAGTGATTCTGGGGGCGAAATCTTCTTTTAAGGTAGTTAAGATGTAACACCCGTAAATTCATTTTATAATTATTTACATTTTTAATAAATTTATTTCTAGATGGGTGTTACTGTTCCGAGGCCCATTCGTACAATTTGTGGTTTTTGGGCTTGGGCCTCGTGGGTCGACTTCTGATCATGTGCTCCTATGCATGGTTGGCACTGTACGTGATTGGCACTATGCTTGTGGGTCCGTGTGTGGGCCCCTGTGTGGTCCGCTTGTGGGCCCACGTTTGTGGGTCGATTGGTGTGGCCGATGGTTGGCTCATGCTTGGAGCCAGTGGGTGTGGCTGGTGTGCTCGTGCGGGGTGCTAGTAGCCAAGACGTGCAGGTGCATACGCGTCTAGCTATCGCATTACATGGCTTTATAAGCCCATGTGTGCCTGGTGCATGACCAACCTTCCCCCCTTCGCCTCCTTCCTCCTCACGCTTCCTCCTCCCCTCCTCTTCCTCACGACTTCCGACACCTTCCCCCACCTCAACTTTCCCCTCCTCCACCCCTCTCCTTCCCCCACCCACTCACACTCTCCCTCCCTAGTCTCTCTCTCTCCCCCTCACCCATTCTCTCCCTTCCCTGTTTGCTCCTGCCGGTGGTGTCGTGAAGAAATAGAGGTCGGCGGTGGCTTGAGGCAGCACGTGGCGGTCCATGGAGCTCCGATACGGCGTCCTTAAGGTCGTGGAGTGGCCGAGGACGCCTGGGATCGCCTGAGTTGTTTGGAGGCCAGAGTTGAGTCGCTGAAGTGCGTTTCAGGTACGCACCTCCAACCCAACGTATAGAAATCATGAAAAATGATAGAAATGCCTAGGATGCATGTAATCTAGGCTTCTAGGCTAAATTTAATGTTTGGAATTTATTGGGAATTTATTGTGATTTATTGTGGCATTTATGGCGTTGAATTTGCTTTGGGTTAGTTTTTGGTTTCTCTGCGCACCTTGGCTTTGCGATTTTATTTTGAAAGCTATACTCAATGGATTCTAGTTTTGTTTATGTGGATGTGGAGTAGCCTCGAGGGTCTACAACTTATATTTTGGGTGGAATTTTTGGTTCTCTTTTTGCAGGTCCGTCCCTTGCTCCCATTTCAGGCAAAATTTTTGGATTCCTATCTTTGGTCTATCAGAATTCTGACAAAAAACTGGGGGAGCAGGCCGAGTGCGCGGCTCTCATGCGTGAGTCTGTGGGGTGTTTTCTGAGGTTTTTTTGCAAATTTTTGGAGATTTTGGATTAGTTTTCTAAATATATAAAATGGTTTTGGAAATGGTTTTCAAAGAGATATGTTGGCCGGTTTTGGAAATGATTTTCCTAGTTTTCTGTTTGTAGGCCGAGAGATTGTGGGATCATATTGTCAAGACTAGATAATGTGACAACATTCTCGGGTGGTCGGGCGCGTCTCTCTGGTTGAGGTTAGGGGTCGAGATACTTGAGGCGGAGATTCGTCGGGTCTTAGAGATATGAGACTCCTTGATTGTCGTTTCAAAGCTAGGGTAATGGTTCGCAGGTCGAGGTGTTTTGTGACATAACGTGAAGGTATATACTTCTACTATCACTGTGGGCACTAAGGTTCGAGTGTTGTCGAGTGTGAAGGTATGACACTCCCTCTTGAGCACCATGTGGAGGACGTCGTGAGGAGGCGTACCCTGTGGTGGTCAGTGCAGGTGAGACACGTGCCCCATAGTTGATAGGATCTTGAGAGACAGGACTGCCTTCCTTGGTAGGGGTTGGCTTAGTTGAGGGTTCTCCAAGTGGGAGAATCGCGGGATAGTGATCGCTCTTGCACAGGGTAGCTTCATCGTGGCAGTGCAATGCACCTTAGTAGCTGCTTATGGCCAGAGTTGGATTGTTCGGCGTCGGACTTTCCCGACTCATAGTGTGTGGTTTTGGCCATTGAGGGCCTTGTTTGTGGTTTTAGGCTGATAGAGCCTTTGCTTGTTAATTTGGCTGGTGTAGGTCGTGTTCCCTATGGTTTGGGCTAGGTAGGGGCCCGTTCTGTGGTTTTCTGCCTACTAGCCCTGGTTTGTTGGTTTTTGGTGGATTTGGTGAAAATGATTTCAAACGTTTTAAAGGAAAATAATTGTAGTTTTGTTTTCCATCGTTTTTATTGGACGCATGTTGGGTGACTTTTGTCATTCGCGTTGTTTCCTTGTGGTTTTTAGGTTGTAGGTGTAGGCGAGCGTGTTTTGGCATATAGTTCGGAGTCTCGTAGCCGCACACACAGGTTCCTGGTTGTTTAGATATTGTCTGTTAGCTTTTAATTTCCTATAATTTAATTTGTTTTAAATTATTATGGAATTGGGGGCGTTACATTACTCCTCATCACCATTTAAGGGTGCATTTGGCATAGCTATTGGACAACTTTTGGCCTCCAAAATTTTGGAGTAGCTAAGATAACCCAAAAGTACCTCAAATGCATCTCCTAATAGTAGCTTTTGGTAGAAATGGGTAGCTATTGAAACAATAACTTGTGTTGATTTTGAGAAGCTAGATACATGTAACTAAAGAACCAATGAGATTCCTTAAAAAAGGACTGACAGAATTAGAAGATGCTTGATCAACAAATAGGAATGGGTTGGTGTACATTAAAAGGAACACATATAAACAAACAGATGAGTGGTATCATGTTTACCATCTAAAGCACTACGCCTAAAATGTTTATAGGTTGCTTGACGTTGTTGTTGCTAGTTGTTGTTGTTGCTAGTTGTTGCTTGATTGATTGTTCATTGTTGATTGTTGAACAAATGTGATATAAGGTCATCAATTGATAATACAATTGATCTCTTACTTATTTCTTCGTGTTGCTTTTAATGGAGTTACTTTAAATCGGTAACACAAACATCTCTATTAGAAATCAATTGGTTTATCGAAGTAGAATATGAAACTTGGTAACAAAAGCTCATGATCTCTTCCTTTAGATTTGGCAACCATAATATATGAAATTTGCATAACTCCATTCAAAGAAACTATAATGCAAAAAAAAGACCTCCCTTAAGAGTCATTTGGTCCATAGAAGTAATACATAAGTCTATTGGAATTCACCTGAAAGAATAGAGTTAACTTCTCTATTACAATATAATAATTTCAAGTGATACAAAATTTAATAGTCATATTCATCATCGTTTGAGTCATTGAATTGTAGAAGTTCAAGCTTTTCAAGTAGCTCTAAATTGTAATCATCAACATCTATAATTTTCTTTTTTGTTTCGATTTCTATAACAATTTCTTCCTTGTCTTCGAATTTGATTTCTATTTGAAATTGTTTTTCTTCATCGTTCCATTCGAAGCACAATTCTTCTTCTTTAGCATTACAATAATAGACTTATAAGATAGAAAACAATGTCAGCTCTATAACTTATAATGTATTACTTACACAATTATAAAACCAGCGATTAGGATTTTGAGATGTCTTTGACATCAATTGTCACGCTAATTCTCCACAACAACAATAAGGTAGCAGTTGATATATAGGGTGATATATCAATGTGACCTTCTTGTAATTCTCATTGCAAAACATTTAAATATTACAATCATAAGGTGTAGACACCCCGATTTCTGGCCAATGTTGGCAGACAGACCCGGTAGAGAGTGCAACTGGACGACTGACTCGGACTTACCCCAATTCCCCAACCAAACCCATGAACTTAAACCAACTCAAAAACCTTTAATTACCCTTAACTCCACTCATCCAACTAAGCCGAACACTTAAAACCTAGCCTGTGTGCTCTGGCCCGATGACATGCGTGGCCCAAGTGCGCGTCAGGGCCAGGGCAACACGGCAGGCGTTGCCTGACTGGTCGCTTTTGTAGTACAACCTCGTACCTCATACGAGCAACGTTGCGCATGAAACCACGACATGTCTCTCGGTGTGCCTATCATGCTCCAGAGTCTTCCTACGCCCTATCTCCACCATCACTCTGCGTCGCTCCCGCCATCACGTAAAGCTTACGAACTCCGGCAAACCACTCCCTGCAACCATACCCTGTCAACCCTGCCATCACTGTCCCGCTCCACCTACCACACCAAGCAACCACCAAAACCCCTTTGGAGCCCTTCAGCCAAACACGAAGCCATTGCACAAGATGAATCCATAGGGAGAATTCGGAGAGAACCCTGGTCGAAGAGTGTGAACCCAACATCCGACTCTAAGCAAACTTCCTCCACTGCCTCTGGTGAGCATCCCGCACATCCTTTAAGCAATCCCGGCAACCTCCGGGACCTTCCCAGCCATCTAGTCGCCGTGTCACACTCTCCCGTCAGCGTTCCCTCGTTCATCGGCGCCGGCGACACATCCTTAGTTGCCCACAGGTACAACCCTTCTCACAGGACTACCAAAGGAATATTTGGCATCATATTTGCATCGTTCCTACCTAGTTCATTTTGTGTTTCTTGCTCCCACTTGTGCATCCCGTCACTCCTACTGCCAGCGGACGTTGATCACTGATGTGAGGCTACCACAACCTTTGAGCGCTTGGTGCAGACGTCCAACGGTCCCTTCCTCTCCTCCTTCATCCCCTAGAGAAATCTAGTTGACCTCCCACGCCAGAGACCTCCCATGGTGGCTCGTCGGAGGGGGGATGGCGCTGACGCCAGCGACGGGGATGGGGAGGAGAACCCTGTGCATTTCGTTGATTTCTCTACATTTGCATCATGTCATGGAAGTCTCCCCAAGCTCCTGGGCGATCCTTTGGGCCTGGTGATGCGTCACTTCCTGTGGATGAGGCAATGAAGGAGGAAGGTCTGGCCTCTATTCCGCCTGCGCGCCCCGATAGTGCGTCTCAGATGCGCGTAACGGACAGGGCCCGGATGGGGATAGACCCGACCGAGCCAAGACCACACCTCCTCATTTCTAGCTTACCCGTGCATGTTTGCTTCTTTTAGCATGTTTTTATCCTCAGATTTGCGCATGCCCTGAGATTTTACTTGGTTCCTTGTTGAAGTGATTTTCTGGGTTCCTAGCTCATGCATGAGTCCTAGCCAGATTACTTTCACTGCTTCTTAATACTCATCTACATTATATTTCTTGTGTGTGGGGGATCAGGCCATGATGGCATAAAGCCTTGGCACCTTTGGAGGCGCGTTGTGGTTGCGCGATTAACTTGCACGTCGCTCATGCGTGTGTCATCCAAGGGTGAAATTTGGCATGGCCTAGCCATGGGTCCCACCATGTTTCCATCTTGTGTTTTACTTTATGTTCCTTGTTTTGATTGCGCATAATTTTTAGATAGACTTGTTTCCTTAGCCATATAATTTATTTCTCTTACATCATCCATATAACCCCATTAATTAGCATCCAAGTGCCCACATTTCCATGTACACGAGCGAGATTCCGAGAAAGACCGATTCGTCGGGCGTACGGGGGTGCCTAACCCCTTCCCCATACGTAATAGGAGTCCTTACCCTTTCTTCGATTCGCAATGATCAGTGAGTCGAATCCTTTTGGCATGAGTCATCTCTTATTTGCTTTTGATTTCGAGTTTTGGTTTTCTGATACGGTTTTCCTCATCTTCCCGTTTTGAATAGATTAGGTGGTGACTCTATGTTTTTACCTTCATGTTGCTTTCCGGTGTTTTCGAGTCGTTTTCCAGCCCTCAGAATCACCGGATTTGCTGTGGCCCTACCGACTTCCATGCGGTTCCGATCGCACAGGAGCGTGGTTCCTCCTCCGCCAACATGGTCACATAAGGTATGCAAAATGATAGAATCACTGAAATTTAACTAATTGCACTAATTAATTAATAGGTATCAAACACATTTCAAAAGTATTTCATTACTTATCTGCTTAATGTGCACTCCTTTACTTTTTAGAACAATCCATGTAGTATATAACATACTAAATGAAAGCACAAAGATGGAAAGCATATTGAATGCATGTTCAAAACCATGACGGTGGCCTTGACATCTTCAAATTATTCGAAGATGATAATAAAACAACCAACCATGTGGATATTGTCAATAGATTAATACATAAGAAATGGTGTTGAATCGAAAAAATGGTAGCAATGTAGGAACTCTATATGCTCACTTTTTGTCTATTTTTTGTATTTTTTTTTCATGTAGAAGAGGTTACTTGTCATCGATCTTCTTGCAAGATTGGTACTCATAGCCAAATTATACATATGGTAAAAGTACACTTATCCACTTTAAAACATGGACCTCATAAGACTTGCACATAATATTCCAAAACCGTAGTCTTAACTATATCCTTAATTTGCACTAAAGGTTCATTTTTAAATGTAACTTGGTTACCTCATTAGTCTTCATGGAACCTTGTTGCTGATCAAGTGACAAATCACAGATTCGATAATGTCATTGTTGGTTGGACTTGTCAAGAGGGGATAGTGATGGTACTCCAATCATGACGACGATGTTGCTCCAACATTGAGAGATGCTAATGGGCGAGAGAGATGGTGTCGAGACTTCTATGGAGAGGGATAGGGAAGGGACGCCGTAGCAATTAGAGGGGATGGTGCTCCATCCATGACAATGATGCTACTCTAGCATTGAGAGATGCCAATGGGCGAGAGAGATAGTGTCAAGACTTCTATGGAGACAGTGAGAGAAGGGACATTGTAGCTGTTAGAGATGTCGATAAAGTGAGAGAGAGAGAGGATCTCAAGGCTTCTATGGAGAGGAAAAGGAAGGGACTGAGTAGCTGTAAAAGATGCTGTCAGTGAGAGAGAGATAGAGAGGGCATCGATAAGGAGTTAATGTAGGGGGAGGGGTAGATTGAACAAGGTCTAGGGTTACTTCATGAGCATTTTTGTCTTTTGACACAAATGTATAAACCAGAATCCAAAATGGGTCATTATCTTGTCAAACGAGCCTCTACCATTTTCCACAGGAATTGGCTTCTATAATTCATGCCAAAAGTTGGCTTCTAGCAAATCAACTAAAAGCTAGCTTCTCCCATTAGCCACCCCAAATGCACCTTAAGATTGAGAGAGAAGGAGAGGGAGTGAGAGTGTGAGAGTGTGAGGGAGAAGCAGTGGATTACTAAGTGAGAGGATGTTCAGTGGGGGAGAGGAAGAAGCCAAAGGCTTTGCAAGCATCATGGGTGGTGTCATGCCCCACATTTTCCACAATAATTTAAAACAATTAAATTACAGGAAAATTAAAGCCGAACAGTAAATATCTAACTACCAGGAACTGATGTGTACGGCTAGGAGACTCCAGACTATATGCACTACGATAAACGTCTATATGCCTTCACCTGCAAACCAAAACACGAGGAAAAACGTATAAGTGACAAAAGTCACCTAGTACGCACCCCACGAAAACCATGGAAAACAAAACTATAATAAATTTTCCTTTTAAATTCATTTCGCAAACCATTTCTCAAAACCTCATAAATCAGGTTCACACCGGCCAAAACCTCAACCGGGGCTCTACTAGCCCAAAGCCACAAGCAAAGGCCCTCAATGGCTAAAACCATACATAGTGAGTCGGGAAGTCCGGCACTAGGCAACCAAACTCTGGCCACACACAGTCTGCTTGGGAGCGACCACAGTGTTCTGCACTGCCACGGTGATGGCCACCCTATGCTGGAGTGTTCACTGTCCCGTGATTCCCCTCTCTCAAGAGAACCCTCAAAAGCCAACCCCTCCCTGGGAAAGCTGTCTTGTCTCTCAGGACGCTACTAGCAACGGGGCACGTGTCCCACCCGCACTGGCTACACAATGTACGCCTCCTCACGGCGTCTTCCACACACGGTGCTCAGGAGGGAGTATCATACCTCCACACCTGACGACACCCCAGCTTCAGTGCTCACAGCGACAGCCGGAGTATCATACCTCCCTGTCATGCCACAAGACACCTCAACCCGTGGACCACAACCCTAGCCTTGAGACGACAGTCAATGAGTCTCATACCTCTAGGACCCGACACCCCTCAGCCTCAGGTATCTCGGCCCCCGACCTCAACTAGGGAGTTACGCTCGACCACCCGAGAATGTCGTCACATTCCCTAGTCCCGACGACACGGTCCCACACTGTCTCGGCCCGCACACAGAAAACCAGGAAAACACTTTCCAAAATAGGCCAACTATTTCCTTGAAATCCATTTTCCAAACCATTTTTATATCTTTTGAAAATTCTTCCAAACCTCTGCAAAGCGACGCGTTAGGTGTCCCAAGGGACCACCACTGACGGCCCACAATCCCAGCTCAATGGGACAAAACACGGCAATCCAGAAAGCACTCGGAAAAACACATCTTGGGCCCAGATTCGGCATGTCGAAAACCCCTGGTTCGGTAGGCCGATCTAGATCGATCGACCGAATCAGGTTCTAGATCGGCCGACCGAATCAGGTTAACGGTCAACACTCAGGCCAAATTCAGTATACCGAACCCATCAGGTTAACGGTCAACACTCAGGCCAAATTTGGTATACCGAACCTGGTTCGGTCTACCGAAATCTCTTGATTCGGCCGACCGTCCAAAATCGGATGATCGAATTTCGACCAGAGGACCTAAACTAACAGAAAAACGGTAGGCCGAACAGAATCGATATATCGAAATCCACTGATTCGGTATGCTGTTTCCATTTCGGTAAGCCGAATTCTGCGAAACCAGAAAACGACCCAAACCCTATCGTCCGAAATCGCCCCAACTGGGACCTCAGGTCGGACCTCCTAAACAAACACTAAAAATCATGCATACAACATAAGACGTAAACCTTCGAGTCTACTGCAAAACTCAACAAACAAAACCAAAATCCATTCACCATGCATCGAGATATAAAATCACAAAGGCAGAAGGGTCAAAAGGACCCAAAACGCACCAACCATCATAAATGCCAATAAATTCGTCATAAATTCTCAATAAATCACAATAAATTGTAGGTGTGACCGTGCCCCCACGCTCTCTCGAGGAGGGGGAAGGAGACCACAGCCATGCTGAGACGGCGAGGGCGTGAGACGGGACGAGAGGGGAGGAGAAATGGAGTCGCCACCTGGTCTTTTAATGGAAAGACGAGGAAAACCACAAACGATTCACTAAAAGTGAATGAACGAGATGCAAACATGAAGGCCGGATGTCTACTAACCAGAGGATGGGTAAGGATTCCTATTACGCATGGGGAAGGTGTTAGGCACCCCCGTACGCTTGAGAAACTCGGTCGTTCTAGTCTGATTCGCTTGCTAGAGGCCGAATGAGTGTTTGCTATGCCTAAATTGTGTCCTAATCATGTTGATGTGAGTGCCTAGACAAGACTGGATGGATGTGAAGGACAATGTGCAAAAATTGCGGAGAAATCCACGTGAATTGAGAAAATCGCAGAAAACCACATGAAATGACGAT
>JAMKQA010051837.1:0-13261 GCA_024699735.1 Posidonia australis
TGTGGTTTTCCTCGTCTTTCCCTTAAAAGACTAGGTGGCGACTCCCTTTTCTTTTCTTTTATCCTTGCGCCTTCGCCATCATTGGCATGGCTGTGGTCTCCTCCCCTTCCCCCTCCCTCCAGGTCGGGCGGTCGGTCAGACGGACACGGTCACACATGCACTATCAGCTGCTAATCCAGTGCCAAGGGAAGCCAGTGTAGCTAGTGTTGTATCAACAGCTACTTGTCCAACCACAGTAGCTTCAAGGGTAATGCCAGTATCAACCGCCACCACAACAACTAGTTAAATGATAGCCCCTACAATACCAGCAGTAGCAACCCTAATACCAGCATCCTCCGAACTACCAAGTCTATGCCCAATAGGGGAAGCCATAGAGGCAAAGGACCTACCATGTCATCTCTCCACCACAAAGCTACTAGAGACGAAGCTGTCCACCGCTTCCAGGGCTGTTCTTCGATGTCTACAGAATACTAGTAGAGAATGGAGATATTCAACCTCTAGCTCTTACCCCAAACGTTCTCGGTGCTAATCTATCCAAGTATTGCCCATACCATTAGAAAAATGGGCATATTCTTGAGGAATGTCTTATAGTCAAAGACAAGATCTATGAACTAAACGACCAGGGGGAAATTATGTGGATAGAACTAAAAGAGAGATTAAGGGCAAGACAAGGAAGATAAAATGTGGTCCATCAAGATCCCCTACCCAACATCCTAGTAGTCCACATGGAGGTCAAGGAAGACGAGCCAACAATCCCTGAGTTAGTGACCATTGAGCAAGATCTAGAGCAAGATTCCATGGAACTCGAACAAGAAGTAGTGGTAATCGAAGATACTACGGTTTTCACTCTGGCACATGAGCTTGCCCAAATAGACAACCCAGAGGACTTGCAGCTCGTTTATGATGAATATGTTGACCAGGACTAGTATGACTTAGAGGCTGCCATCAACTTGCTTTACTAGCACCCTCAGGAAGCTCGTGCTAGAGACGAGCCTCCTCCAAAGCCTCCGGATGCAACAGTGGAGCCCACTAGGGGCACCTACAAATACACCAATTAGGAAGACATCAGCCATGGAAGCCTAATGGGATCTGCATGGATAGACCAACCAACCAGGGGTACATCAAAGGAACCAGGCCAGGACCAATCCAACTTTGACCCCAAGAAAGCGAAGACTGAGCACAAACTGAAGGAAAAACACCAAGATATGCCCACAACAAAACACATGTGCTCAACGCCATGGATAGGCTCCTACAGCCGTCCCACAGGTATACCCCTCCATTTGGGGAGGGAGATAAGAGCCTCGACCGAGCCTGACTAGGGGCAAGGTCATTATTCATTTCAAAATTTTGTAAATAAAACTTTTAATTTTTGCTTGAACATATTCCTTTCATTTATCTTTATTATTATTGAATGCTAGGTTAAATAATAGCAATAAAAAACAATAATAACAATGATTGATGAGTATGGATCATGCTCGACACCTTGTAGCATTAAGCAAAATTGCCAACATAATATCCAAGGTTGTTTCTAAGTAGAGGATGTAACACTCAGGGAAGTTCCACCCAATGGGTAGGATGACCTGAGATCTCCTCAGATCCATGGAAGTTACATGTACCCTAGAAGTACATCCTTCAATCAACATGCTAAAAGCCTAGAGAAGACCTAAGACCTAGTACCAGCTAAGGAAGAAATTTATCTCCGACATAGAAAGGAAGCTGAGCAACTAGGATAACCTTAACCTTGGCCCTATCTACACATACACCTGTATGGGGAGATAAGAGCAAAGCAAGCTCAAAGCCTAGGCATATCATAAAAGCCGCTCACCCTGTACAACATTGTCTCCTAGCATAAGTCCGAGAAGGTACTGATGGGGGAGCGCATCAAAACAAAACAAATTAGAAAGCACCCAAAAGAGGGGAGAGCACAAAAAGTAGGGTATGTCGTCATAGCATAAGTTCAAGAAGGTAGTGATGGACGGGTACTTAAAATGGGGTGCAATAACTGACGAATAAGTAGATGTGTTGTCATAACATAAGTCCGAGATGGCAATGATGGACGAGCATCTATAGAAAAATAACTTGAGAAGGGAACCCCAAAAAAATAAAAATAAAAATAATAATAAAATAATAAAGGCCAAAAACTCCTGAGTTAGCTATAAGCGCATTATGGCCAACCATTGGCGAGCGGAACAAAAGCTATAACCGACACCGAGACCCTATTGAACTTAAGTCTCGCCCATCGTCCACACATAAGCAAGGGGCAAGAAAACCCTTGAAGCTCAAGGACTAAGTAATTAACGGAGATAATAATCAACTAAGGTTAATACAAAGTCCTAAGTTCTCAAAAGTCCAAGGCATGATGAAAGGGATAACTCTCATACTTTGGATAATGCAAGGCAGCAATGCTATATGCTTAAGAGGGAGGGTTAAGACTTCACTCATCATCATCAGAAAAAATAGAAAATTCAAAAATCAAAAAAGAAATAAGAAATCAAAAAAAATCAGAAAACCAAGAAAAGCCAAAAAATATAATAAGTAGTGTCATCTTGTAACACTCGTAAAATTCATTTTGTAATTATTTATATTTTATGAATTTTATTCCTAGATGGGTGTTACTGTACCGAAGCCCGTTGTGTGGTTATGTGCTTTTGGGCTTGGTCCTCATTGGTCGGCATCTTTTGCGTGTCCCTGTGTGTGGTTGGCACTATGCATTGTGGCACTATGCGTGTGGGGCCCGAGTGTGGGGTTCGCATGGGGCCCGCTCTCGTGGGCCGTTGGTTGTGGTTGGTGGTTGGGCGGAGTAGCTAATGTGCTCGTGCAGTGTGCTAGTGGCTTAGACGTGCAGGTGAGCAAGCTCCCAGCTACTTCATGCACAGGCTTTATAAGTTGAATCGTACTCCTCCACTGCTCGTTGCCATTTTCTCCTTCTTTCTTCTTCTTTCCTTCTCCTCCTTGGGCGCATTTCCCTTCTTCCCCACCTTTCCTTCCCTTCCTCCGACCTCCTCCTTCTCCACCCCTTTCTCCTTCCACCTGTCTCCCCTGTTTCCCTTGCATCACGCGTTGAGAGATAGAGAGAGAGAGATTGAGGGAGAGAAGTGGAGGGCTGCGACGGCTCGGGTGGTGTTTGGAGCTTGGGTGGAGCGTCCTTGGGGTCGTGGTGAGGCCGTGGTCGTCGGATTTCGTCGGAGATCGCCGGAGGCCATTTTTAGGTACACATCTCCATCTCATGTAATAGAGAGCATGAAAATGGTAGAAATTAATAGGGTTACATGAAATCTAGGTAAATTTACATTCCTAGAATTTATTGTGGTTTTATGAGAATTTATGGACATTTATGGCGGTGGTTACGTTTTGGGTCGTTTTGACTGTTTTTCCTTTGCGATTTTATATCTTGATGCATGGTGAATGGATTTTAGTTTTGTTTGTTAGGATTTGGAGTAGATGTGAGGGTCTACATCTTACGTTTTATGTAAGATTTTTGGTGTTTGTTTAGGGGATCCGATTGGTGGTCCCTGTTGGGGCGATTTCAGATTGTTGGGTTTTGGGCCATTTTTGGGGATCGCAGAATTCAGTAAATTCAAGTGAAAACAGTATACCGAATCAGTGAATTTCAACATACTGATTTCGTTCGGTATACCGTTTTTCTATCAATTTGGTCTTCTAGTCGATTTGGCCTGCCGAATCACCCCGATCGATCGATCCAGTGGATTTCGACATACCAGTGCCAGAACGGCATGCCGAATCAGTGGATTTCGGCATACCGAACTTGTTTTCATTATGCCAAATCAAGGCCCAAATATGTTTATAAAAATATGATTTCCGAGGGTTTTTCGGATTAGTTTGTTTTGTCCCATTGAGAGGGATTATGGGCTATCAGTGTTGTCTTTTTGGGACCTCTATTGCACCGTTTTGTCGAGGTTTTGGAAGAATTTTCAAAAATATAAAAAATGGGTTTAGAAATTAATTTCAAGGAAATAGTTGGCCTGCTTTGGAAAATGTTTTTCTTTGTTTTCTGTGTGCAAGCCGAGATAGTGTGGGACGGTGTCGTCGGGACCAGGGAATGTGACGACATTCTCGGGTGGTCGGGAATGATTCTCTAGTTGAGGTCGGGGACTGAGATACCTAAGGCTGAGGGGCATCGGGTCCTGGAGGTATGAGACTCCTTGACTGTCGTCTTAAGGCTTAAGTTGTGGTCCGCGGGTTGAGGTGTCTTGTGGCATGACGAGGAGATATGTTACTCCTACTGCACTATGAGCACTGAGGCTTGGGTGTCTTTGGGTGTGGAGGTATGACACTCCCCCTTGAGTACCATGTATTGAGGACGCTATGAGGAGGCAGACCCTGTGTTAGCCAGTGCGGATGGGACACGTGCCCTGTAGCTGGTAGCTTCCTAAGAGACAGGACTGCCTTCCCAGGGAGGGGTTGCCTTTTGAGGGTTCTCCAAAGAGGGAGAATCGCGGGATGGTGAATGCTCCTGCACAGGGTGGCTGTCACCATGGCAATGTAGAACGTCGTGGTCGCTTTTCCGTGGACTGCTTGTGGCCAGAGTTAGGTTGCCTAGTGCAAGGCTTTCCGACTCACTGTGTGTGATTTTGGCCATTGAGGGCCTTTGCTTATGGCTTTGGGCTAGTAGATCCCAATTGTGGTTTTGGCCGGTGTGGGCTTGGTTTGTGAGGTTTTGATAAATAGTTTGCGAAATGAATTTAAAAAGAAAATTAATTATAGTTTTTTTTCTGTGATTTTTCTTGGGGTGTGTACTGGGTGTCTTTTGTCACTCATACGTTTTTCCTCGTGTTTTTGGTTTGCAGGTGCAGGCATGTAGAGAGTTAGCGTAGTGCATATAGTCTGGAGTCTCCTAGCCGTACACAGGTTCCTGGTAGTTAGATATTTACTGTTTGGCTTTAATTTTCCCATAATTTTATTTGTTTTAAATTATTGAGGAAAATTTAGGACGTAACAGTTTTTGGTATCAGAGCTCCAAGTTCACTAGGTTGCACTACACCTAGGGTGTCCGGTCTAGAGACTCCATAGGTTTTGCATGCATGGTAGAGTCTGCACCTGATTTTTGCCATGGTTTTCTAGTTGTTGCTTTGTCTGTGGTGCAGGTACTTTGCCTTTCTTCGACAGGATGCCTCCTTGTGGTCGTAAGGGCAAGGACCCTGTCGGGGAGACCAAACCTTGTGAGGACGTAGGAGGATGGAAGGTGGTTCGTGTAGAACTGAGGAGTTTGGCATACAGGATCTCTCACGTGTTCAGCAAGAGTAGTGCTAGTGAACCGTCGGGTGACCCGTGGCTGAACCAGTTCACGAAGCATCATCTGCCATCGTTCAAGGGCAAGGTCAGTGCTAAGGAGAGCAAAGCCTGGTTGAAGAAGGTGGTGAAGATGCTAGAGAGCACGGCGTGCCTAGAGGAGCATTGGGTGCGGTTGGCGACTTACTTGCTGGATAGTGAGATAGATAGGTGGTGGAAGTCTGTGAGGCGGCTGAATTTCCCGAACTTAGTCACTGTTAGCATCCAGTGGAAGGATTTCAAGGCAGCCTTCTATGACAAGTATTTTCCTACTCATGTGAAGGAGCAGCTTCGTCGAGATTTCCAGAGTCTGGAGCAGGGCACGATGTCAGTGCTCGAGTATGAGACTGAGTTCGCCCGGCTAGAATGCTTTGCTCCTACCTATGAGTTTGAGGAGGAGCGAGCGCAGAGGTTTCTGGATGGCTTGAACCTAGGGCTATGGGTGAAGGTGATGGGCTGTAGGTGCCAGACTGTGGAGGACATGGTTGGGATGGCTTACCGCTTCGAGGTGGAGCACTAGAAGTTTTTGGAGAGTCATCCCAAGGGGAAGGGTAAGTCTTCTTTTACATCCCGGTTCTCTTTCTTCTATCCTCGAAGTACTGGTAGTTCGGGTAGCCCTAAGAAGAAGCAAAATGTGAGGTCCAGTGTTTCCTCTGCGAGCCGGTGGAGTTTTGCTGGGGGTAGCAGAGCTGGCCTCAGTCAGACAGGGTCCAGTGTTCCCGGTGGGAACCGGTGCTTCAACTGTGGTCAGGTGGGCCACATCACTGCATTTTGTCCTCATCCTAGGTGAACTCTCTCTCCAGTGGTGTGCTATAATTGTGGGAAGGCGGGACACGTTCAGAGATGTTGTTTGAAACCACCTAAGAAGGTAGGAAGCGTGCCACAACAGCCGACTAGGGGACGGATGTTCACCATTGCAGCTCCAGGCACTGGGTCTTCAAGAGATGTTGTTGTGGCTAAGGATGAATAGTTGGTTTTGTAACCCACTAAGATATGTAATCTCCTTGTAATCTGGACATCTGCTTGATTGTATGGATGTGTGGTGTTGTTTAGTTTGCCCATCAGGTTCTATTGTAATGGCTGGCTGGATGTCCAAAGTGTTGTTTGACTTAGGGAGTTCTTTCTCCTTTCTCTCTAAGTCTTTTACAGTAGAGTTGGGAGAGAGACCAGCTAGACTGGCTTTCATCTCAGCGTGGTGATGTCGCTGAGGGAGCACAGTTTGGCATGGAGGTATCTAAGGTTTGTCGACTCGACGCTGAATGCAGAGAGTTTGAGGCCAGCCTGATCGTGATGGACATGCAGGAGTACGATGTGATACTTGGCATGGATTGGTTGGCGCAGTAGTCGCTTTGATCGACTGTTCTCAGAGGAGAGTTTATTTTGGGTCTCCTGAGGATGGGTCTTTCTTTGTGCAAGGTGGGTGTCAGGGTGAGCCTAAGCTTGTCATTTCTGCTATGAAGGCTTATAAGTCTTTAGTCAGGGGTTGCGTGGGGTATCTAGCCAGTATACCTCTACTTCTCCTAAGTTGGGTGTTCACAACATCCCTGTGGTGTGTGAATATCTTGACGTTTTCACTAACGATTTGCCTAGTATGCCACCTCACAGAGAAGTAGAGTTCTCGATCGATCTAATCCAAGGTTCTGGTGCTGTGTCGAAGCCTCCTTATCGCATGGTGCCAGCGGAATTGCGAGAGCTCAAGACTCAGTTGCAGGAGTTGCTCGACAAGGGGTTTATTTGGCCGAGTGTGTCTCTATGGGGAGTGCCTGTCTTGTTCGTCTGTATGAAGGATGGTTCACTCCGACTATGTATAGATTATCGGATGCTGAACCAGATCACGGTGAAGAACAAGTATCCCCTGCCCGCAATGATGACCTATTTGACCAATTGTAGTCAGCATCAGTGTTCTCAAAGATTGATATGAGGTCAAGGTATCACCAGTTGATGATACGAGACTCAGACATTCGGAAGACTGCTTTCCAGATGCGGTACGAGCATTACGAGTTCATGGTCATGCCTTTCGGCTTAACTAATGCACTAGCTGCGTTTATGGATCTGATGAATAGGATTTTCAGTCCTTTTCTAGACCAATTCGTCGTGGTTTTTGTTGATGACGTGCTGGTCTACTCCCTAGATGTTGAGACTCACGCCTTGCACCTGAGGGTGACTTTGGATACTCTGAGCCATCATCAGTTGTATGCTAAATTCTCCAAGTCTGAGTTCTGACTGAGCGAAGTCATGTTCCTTAGCCATTTGATTTCGGGAGAAGGCATTAGAGTGGATCCTACCAAGGTTGAGGCAGTGAGTAGTTGGAAGCAACCCAGGACCGTGTCGGAGATTAGGAGTTTCTTGGGTCTCGTGGGCTATTATAGGAGGTTTACCAGGGATTTCTCCTCCATAGTTGTGCCTTTGACAGAGTTGACTAGGAAGGGTGTTCCATTTTGCTGGGACCAGAATTGTGATGCGAGTTTCCAAGAGTTGAAGTCTCATCTGGTTTTTGCCCTTATGTTGACTCTACCTTCTAGAAGTGGTGGTTTCACTATGTATAGTGATGCCAGTAGCATTAGGTTAGGGTGTGTTCTAATGCAACATGGCAATGTCATCGCATATGCTTCGTGCCAGTTTAAGGATCATGAGTAGAACTACATGACCCACGATTTGGAGATGGCTACCGTAGTGTTCGCTCTCAAGCTCGGTCGACACTATCTCTCTGGGGAGTAGTTTGAGGTCTTCACCGGTCATCAGAGCTCACGCAGAGGGACCTCAACCTAAGGCAGTGCCATTGATTTCAGCCTGTCCTACCATCCTAGCAAGGCCAACGTGGTCGCCGATGCCTTGAGATGGCGTACGCACATGATGACGAGCCTGATGGTCAAGGTGTGGATCATGTTGGAGGATCTAGTGAGATGCAAGCCAAAGTGGCAAGCTCAGGGAACGGTTGGTGCCTGGGTGGCCAACCTGTCTATCCATACTAAGCTATTAGAGTTTATTGTCGCCTATCAGTAGCTAGATCCATTTGTTCAGGCTGTGTTTGAGAAGCTGGAGGCTGGTGGAAAGCCTCATTTCTCTATTGGGACATATGGAGAGCTAAGGTATGATATACGTCTGTATGTGCCCCAGCATGAGGAGGCCAGGCAGAGGTTGTTGGATGAAGTGCATCGGTCCAGGTACACTATACACCTAGGTAGTATGAAGATGTACGGAGACCTGAAGTGGAATTTTTGGTGGCCTGGCATGAAGAGGGATGTTGCTGACCATGTGGCGAGGTGTACTACCTACCAGTTGGTCAAAGCAGAGCACCAGAGACCTGGAGGTACCTTGTAGATGTTGGATATTCCTGTGTGGAAGTAAGAGCACATCTTGATGGACTTCATGACTAGTTTGCCGCGAACTCAAAAGAAGAACGACACTGTGTGGGTGATCATGGATGGGTTGACCAAGTCTGCTCACTTCCTAGCCATTCGGGTGAAGCTTCTAATGCACTGCCTGGCTAAGTTGTATATCTCCGAGGTGGTTAGGCTGCATGGTGTTCCAGTGTCCATCGTGTCGGATAGAGACACGAGGTTCACCTCAAGGTTTTGGAGAACTCTGCAGGAGGCCTTTGGCACTGTGCTCAACTATAGCACGACATTTCATCCTTAGTCAGATGGTCAGACAGAGAGGACTATCCAGATGCTGGAGGATATGCTCAGAGCATGTGCCTTAGACTTTTAAGGAAGTTAGGAGGACCATTTGCCGCTGATTGAATTCGCCTACAATAATAGTTATCACTCAAGCATTGGGATGGCACCGTACGAAGCTTTGTACGGTAGGCCATGCAGATCGCCGGTTTGTTGGAGCGAGGTGGATGAGCGTCAGTTGATTGGTCCTAAGCTTGTGCAATTGTATGCGGACAAGGTGTATTTCATCCATAGCAGGTAGTTGGCTGCACAGAGTCGACAGAAGAGCTATGCTGACAGGAGGCAGAGACCGCTAGAGTATCTGGTGGGAGACTATGTATTTCTGATGGTGTCGCCGACTAAAGGTGTCACGAGGTTCGGGAAGCGTGGCAAACTGAGTCCTCGCTATATTGGCCTGTACCAAATCACCCAGAGGATCGGTGAAGTTACTTATTGATTGGATCTACCACCAGAGATGTTGTTCATGCACGACGTGTTCCATGTCTCCATGCTGTGGAAGTGCCTGGCTGACATTTCTCATGTGATCCCAGTTCAGCTAGAAGGGCTCCAGGAAGATTTGTCCTTTGTGGAGGATGCCATCCAGATTGTTGACCGTAAGGAGCAAGTGCTATGGAACAAGGTGATTCCACTGGTTTTGATGCGGTGGCGGCATCATGTAGTCGAGGAGGCCACGTGGGAGCGTGAGGAAGCCACCCTAGCCTAGTACTCGAATCTTTTTCCTAGTGATTTCGAGGGTGAAATCTTCTTTTAAGGGGGTTAGGATGTAACACTCGTAAAATTCATTTTGTAATTATTAACATTTTATGAATTTTATTCCAGGACAAGTGTTACTGTTCCGAGGCTCATTGTGTGGTTTTGTACTTTTGGGCTTGGGCCTCGTCGGTCGGCTTCTTTTGCATGTCTCTGTGAGTGGTTAGCATTGTGCATTGTGGCACTATGCGTGTGGGGCTCGGGTGTGGGGTCCACGTGGGGCCAGCGCTCGTGGGCTGTTGGTTGGGGTTGGTGGTTGGGCAGAGTAGCCGGTGTGCTCATGCGGTGTGCTGGTGGCTAAGACGTGTAGGAGAGCACGCACCCAGCTACTTCGTGCACATGCTTTATAAGCCGCATCGCACTGCTCCGTCGCTCGTTGTCGTTTTCTCCTTCTTTCTTCTTCTTTCCTTCTCCTCCTCAGGTGCATTTCCCTTCTTCCCCACCTTTCCTTCCCTTCCTCCCAAGTCCTCCTTCTCCACCCCTTTCTCCATCCACCCGTCTCCCCAATTTCCCCTGCATCACGTGTCGAGAGAGAGAGAGATTGTGGGAGAGAAGTAGAGGGCTGCAGTGGCTCGGGTGGCACTTGGAGCTTGGGTGGAGCGTCCTTGGGGTTGTGGTGAGGCCGTGGTCACCGGATTTTGTCGAAGTCAGCCGGAGATCGCTGGAGGCTGTTTTCAGGTACGTATCTCCACCTCGTGTATTAGAGAGCATGAAAATGGTAGAAATTGATAGGGTTGCATGAAATCAAAGTAAATTTACATTCCTAGAATTTATTGTGGTTTTATTAGAATTTATGGACATTTATGGCGATGGTTACGTTTTGGGTTATTTTGACCCTTCTGCCTTTGCGATTTTATATCTTGATGCATGGTGAATGGATTTTACTTTTGTTTGTTGGGATTTGATGTAGACGCGAGGGTCTACATCTTACATTTTATGCAAAATTTTTGGTATTTGTTTATGGGGTCCTATCAGAGGTCCCAGTTGTGGCGATTTCAGACTATAGGGTTTTGGGTTGTTTTTTAGGATCGCAGAATTCGGCATACCGAAGTGAAAATGGCATACAGAATCAGTGAATTTCAGTTTACCGATTTCGTTCGATATACCATTTTTCTGTCAGTTTGGTCTTCTAGTCAATTTGGCCTACTAAATCACCCCGGTCGACCGATCTAGTGGATTTCGACATACCGATGCTAGAACGGCATGCCGAATCAGTGGATTTGGGCATACCGAACTCGTTTTCGGCATGCCAAATCAGGGCCCTAATATGCTTATAAAAAACTAATTTCCAAGGGTTTTCTGGATTGGTTTTTTTATCACATTTAGAGGGATTGTGGGCCGTCAGTGATGGTCTCTTGGGACCCCTGATGCGCCATTTTGCCGAGGTTTTGAAAGAATTTTCAAAGATATGAAAAATGGTTTTGGAAATGGATTTCAAGGAAATAGTTGGCTAGTTTTGGAAAATGGTTTTCCTGGTGTGACCGTGTCCATGCCCGATCGCCCGACCCGGAAGGAGGGGGAAGGGGAGGAGACCACAACCATGCCAATGATGGCGAAGGCGCAAGGATAGAAGAAAAGAAAATGGAGTCGCCACCTAGTCTTTTAAGGAAAAGACGAGGAAAACCACAAAAGGATGAATGCATGGGATGCAAATGTGAAGGCTGGATGTCTGCTAACCAGAGGATGGGTAAGGATTCCTATTATGCACGAGGAAGGTGTTAGGCACCCTCGTACGCCCAAAAAACTCAGTCTTTCTAGTCCAAATGCTTGCTAAGGTTTGATGAATGTTTGCTAAACTGGGATCTTGCTCTAATCATGCTAATGTGTATGGATGTGACAAGACTAAATGAATGTGCAAGACGATGCGTGAAAACTGTGAAGAAATCCACATGAAATAAAGTCGTGAAAATCAAAAGCGGAAAAAATAACCCGTGATGGGGTTAAATTTCGACTTTGACAAGCCTTTTGCTGTACGTCCTCGGGCGATGAGGAAAATTGTGAAAATCGAAAAAAAGGGAAAAATAATCCGTGATGGGTCAAATGTTGGCCCTCAGGCCTGTCACTGTACGCACTTGGGCGATGAAATCCAAATCAAATCAAAAATATGAAATGTAGGATCAAACCAATCAAATCGGATAAAGGATAAGAGACTCTAAAGGCAGAGTGGAGAAAGAGATCCCTGATGGAAAGACATAGGACGTCGACTCGTTATATAGGGATAAATGAGAGGAAAAGGATAAAAAATGCATGGATAAGGGCCTAAATGTGCAAAAACCCTAGAGAATAGCCTAGACATGGACAATGCAAGACTAAATGCGAAGAATGGGATACATGCTTATGGATTGAAAAAAAAGAGAGGGAAAGGGAATACCCGGCGAGCAGTGTTGTCTCCCCCACGATGTTTGACGGTAGTGGTGCTCCGGTGACCCTCTGGCCGCGACGACTCAATGTTTCTGGACCGCGAAAAAGGATGGGAGAGGGGCCCTGGATCAGGACTATCGGGTCTCTAGGGTGGACCTCAGGCTCGCTCGAAGGGGGGCTGGAAGCTTGCTGGGAGAAGGCCTCCTCTCTCACTCTCTCTCTCTATGCATGGACTATGGGACATGGAAAAGGAGGATGGGTTTTAGGATAGCATGGACTGCTGTTCCCTCTCTCCATCACTTGCATGGATTGTTGGAGTAAGGGTTTGGCTTTGGGTTGCATGGGTTACTCTCTCCCCTCCTCTCTCTACGTGCATGGACAAGCTGTCTCTCTCTCTCTCTCTAGCATGGGGACTGGACTGTTGGACGTTGGTGCATGGGGGCTATTGGGATGTGGTGGTGGTGGGCAGTCTTGGCGTTAGGATGTGTTGTGGGGAGGAGCTACAGGCCAAGACTTCCTCTTCTCTCCCTCTCCTTCTCGTGCATGGGTGCTGGACATGGCTATGTAGTGGCTGGTTGGGTGGGAGGACTGATGGTTGTGGAGGATGATGGTGGACGGGCTGGTTTGTTGGGTGGCTGATGGACGAGATGTGGAGGACGGGCTATTGCTGGTTTGTTGGGTAGCTGAAGGAGCTGTGTGGGTCGTGTGGTGTTGGGTTCATGTTGGAAGGAGAAGAACGACGGCTATACACGCTGGATGGTTGTTGGGGCATGGCTTCACTGGGTTCGTGTGGTGGGACAGGAGGACTGGTGAGGTGGTGGGAGGTTGGGTTCTCAGTTGTCGTTTGGAGAGGAAGAGGAGGACGGTCGTCATGGATGAGGCTTCCGTCATGTGCTAGGTAGTGCGGAGTGGGGCTGTTGCTTGGGTTCAGGGATGGACAACCGGAGGGAGGGCGATATAAGGTGGAGTGGTCGGCGGCTGGAAGAAGGAAGGTGTGGCTGGGGTGGCCGATCCTGACGCTCACGGCTGAAGGCAATCTTGTATGAGCAGCGGGAACCCATCACCGTAGCGTGGATGCATGATGAAGAACGACGCGAAAAGAAAAAAGACGAATCCACACAAGTATGTGTTAGGGTAGTTACCTTCGTCGTGTGGCTGAGGGGGTCTTTCCCTGATACTTGTGG
>JAMKQA010051839.1:0-12179 GCA_024699735.1 Posidonia australis
GCCCAAGAAGATAGAGAAAAAACTGGATAGTTTAAGAAGCAATTTCTTATGGAATGCCAATTCTTCTACAAACAAAGGAATACACCTTATCAGATGGCTCAATATCTGTAGGAGCATAAAAGAAAATGGTTGGGAGATCAAAAATCTTAGGAGTTTAGGTGCAGCTCTCAAAACTAAACTAAGTTGGCAATATTTTTCAAGTAATAGCAATCCAGTTTGGAAATCTCTCATTCAAGCTAAATACTTATTCAAGGGCCCTGTGGCTATTTTGAACAACTTCTCATCCACCTGTTCTCCCTTATGGAGACTTATCAAAAAGGGATTCAATTTTTTCACTTGCTTCTCTAAGGTTACAGTGGGTAATGATTCTAATACTATCTTTTGGAGACAATCATGGTACAATGACACTCCTCTCTGTTTATTGTTCCCTGAATTATATACTATTGCTAGATTTAAAAAGGCATCAATCAAGAGAACTATGCATCTGTTTAATAGGGACTTCAACAGATTGTTTCAGGCATTCCATTGTGATACCTGCAATCCCAACTTGCTTCAATTACAGTTGGAAGGTTTTGTTGCTATTGTGCAGTCTTTATCTTTGAACTCTAGTGAGGATGAATTTCACTAGACTCCCACTAATACCTTCACAGTGAAAGCTGCCTATACTCTTATAAATGATGGAGGATTGCGCAATGTCTTTTTCAAAAGTATTTGGAAAAGTCAATCCCCCCTAAAGGTTAAGTTATTTGCATGGTTAGTCATTCAAAATAGGAACTTAACAAAAGAAAACTTATTGAAAAGAGCATGAACTGGATCCCCATTATGTATTTTTTGCTCTGTTAGCATTGAAAGTAATACACATTTGTTTCTTCATTGTTCTTTTGCTAGGGAAATTTGGAGGTTCTTCTTGAACTCCCAACTACACCTTGGCTTTTTATCAGTTGCAGATTTATTCCTCTCCACCCCTGATCTTAAGTATTATTTGCCTTTTACTGGGTGGACTTTGTTACTCCAGATCATTCTCTGGTTGATTTGGAGAGAGAGAAATTGTAGGATCTTTCGCAATATTACTAAGTCAGCTTTTGGGATTATTTCTGATATTATATGTTTGATGCAATTTTGGGTGGTAAATCTTGTACCAGGTTTCGAAAAAGAAGAAATGTTGCAGTTTGTAACTGCAATGACACCACAGCCTGAGGAGCCTCTTCCTGCACCACCCTCTATTCCTCCCCCCAATGCACCAACAGGAGAGGCAGCCCAGGATGATATGAATGAATGAATGAAGGAAGTTGGCCCTACAGAAACATACATTGTTTGATACAATACTTCTTTGTCCCATTTTTGATAAATATTCTGAACAATATGGTGTCTTATATGGAACAATATGGATTTTTGGGGGCTGTACAGCCTAAGGGTCTGTAATATTTCTGAACTCTATATTTCTTAGCTGGCATTGAAGCCGAAGAAATAATATTTATCTCAATCGTTAACAAAAAAAAAAAAACAGCATGTATTTAATTGGCCATAAAACAATATTCTTAGATATCCAATCCTGCAATCAAATATGAATGATACAAAGCAAAAAGTTGCAATTGTTCTTTCATGTTCTATGATCAACATATGTACTCAATACTTGGTCCATCAAGGGCCGAAGAAAATTTTCTGGTATTTGATTAAAATGTCTAATATCAAATTACTTTAACAGTAATTTTAGTAATAGAAAAGGATATAAATAACAATTTAATACAAAAACAATAAAAAATTGATTTAGTATATGAATGTTCTGCTATTTAAATTATCTTATTTGAAAAAAAAAAGTTCTGCAATTTACATACTTCAACAATGGTAGGGACTACTTTCGTATTGACATTGTTAATAACCGTTCAAGTTTTCCACTTGACTGTAGTTCTATCACGTCCTACAAGGAACGCTCTGAGGAAAATATGCGCAACAGCCGCGGGCGACCCAACCTCCGGAAGGGTTTCGGCCGCCTCAAAACTTCCGATCTGCTTCACCAAGCCACCCGTTTCGATTGGAAAGCTTTTAAAGCCCGTCTCCTTGAACAGGAAATCTCCGATTCACCTTTACCTTTGGTAAAACCTCGTCGATCTAGGAAACACTCCAGGTTGAGATCGTTAGGACAGGTAAGCGATTTCGGGGAGGAACTCTCTTCCCCTCTCGGGCCTGGACTAGTTTTCTCTACTGGTCTCCCCTCTATATCTGTTCCCCCTTGTTCTTTCGATGATCTGTCGAACAGGACTAGACTTGCTTGGAGCAAGTCAGGAAGATTTCTATTCCTACATATCTCTGCTAGTATGACCCCTATTTTACTGCACTTATCCAGTAATCACCCTAATGTTATCATAGATTCTGTATTTCGTTCTTGGAATATCTCCTTTGGCTGGTTTAATAACTTACGGTCTTGTTATATTAAGGAAGAATACTTCTTGGAATGTTTCTCTATCTTCTCCAACATTTCCTGGTATTTTTTCGCCAAGCCAAACGATGGCAAAGATAAGGGCTCTATTAGGGTTGACTCCATTCGGGAAGAACACTCTTCCTGTAATGTTTTGCTTGAGGATGAAATAATACCTATCTGCAGTAGGGATAATACATTCATTTTGGAAGAAATTATTCCTTCTTCTTCTGATGAGTGTTTTAGATCTCACCCCTTCCCTCCCGCTCTGACGAGCAATAAGTTGGTCGGGGCTCGTCGGAGTTCTAGCTTAGATAGCTGGCGTGGGTGGAGTTCCTTAGATGCTGCCATGTTGTCCAAATATAAGGAAAATCCCTCCCTTTCTATTTGGAATTATACGACTTATAAACCGTCATTAATTTCTGATTTAATTAATGTTAGCTCTAATAACCCCTCTATTTGTACTAACTCTCCCTCTGTTAGTACTAACACACCATCGAAGCACTACAAAATCACTAATTACGCAGCCGATAAGCTTGATGATGCCTCGGTGGTCTCTTCAAATTCTTTGAAGGTTTCTAACGGTTGCACTTCCGAAATAAATGTGTACAGTGGCACGTCTTATCAAAATATTAATTGCACACCATGTTCGTGTACTCTGATTGAGAATAAAATCAATGAATCCCAATTGTTTTCTTTGCGAGCGGGAAAAATCTCTGACGAAGTGATCCTCTCTGACATAGGTAATAAATACAACCGCCCTTTTTCGTCTTCTCTTCCTTTCTTTTCCACTGGCAAACGATTTCCTCCTACTGGCTCGAGATACGCGATCCTTGCGTCTCCTGTTAAGCCTTCTCCTCCTTCTCTTCCTTGCACTTCCGGTGTTTCGTGCTGCAGCTACCCGTTACCTGAAGATCAGAGTGGTGATTAGAAGGAGATATCCAGGAAAAAACCCCACCCCTCCTGGGTAAGCTTCTGTAAACTTCATGGTAGATGCTTTAGGTGTGGTTTAAAGGGGCATGATAAAACGTTTTGCAAATATACTGGCACTTGCTTTAAATGTAAATCTCCATCTCACTCTGTAGCACTATGTAAATACTTTCAGGACTTGCACATGGCTCCTCCCCACCCTTCTAGCATGAACTCTGTTGGTCTTTCCCCTCAAAACCCAACTCTGTTAACTCCTTCTGAGGCTGTCTGTAACCAATACCAATTTTTATCCCGTAGTGCGATCATAACTGCCCACTCTCCCAATCTTACCAAGGAGACTTTAGTAGAACATATTCGGACTTGTTGGGATGATGCCCCTGATATAGAAGTACAAACCTTCTCTCCTGGGAAGTATCTTTTAGTCTTTCCTTCTGTGAAAGCAAGAAACGATTCTCTAAATATTTATGGACCTATGCTACAGATGATATCTGCCTCCTTTATCCCTTGGACCCCCAATTCTAATGCGATATGTAATCTGAAAGAGGAAGGAGTCTGGATTAGGCTTAAAGGTATACCACATCATCTTTGGAATGTAGACATATTTCGCCACATGATTGCTAGTTTTGCGGACCTGTTGGAGGTAGATCTGTCCATCGACTTTGTGAGAACTTTGGGTTTCTCTAGAATCAGAATCAAAACTCACCCAGGTATGGATATACCAGAATGTAGGTACTTTGCTTAAGGTAAAACTGTTTACCCAATAAAATTCAGACGAAATTGGGATATATGTTCAACTTCTGAAAATGCCCCTAAGCCGACCCATGTCTGGCCTTCCAAATCTTCTACTGACTTCTCTAAGCCCAGTGGCTTGAATCCGGTTCGGAAACAGTTCAAAAATAACAAAGGATGGAGGGGAAACAAGGGTAATAGAATCTCAAAATTTGGGAAACATGTCTGGACTAGACCTATCAGTCCGAAACGATTATCTCCTTCGAAAGCTGCTGGTATTCTTCCGACCCCCTCTCCCTCCTCCCCAAGGGAAGATTTTATCTCTACAACCCCTGTAACTGCCTCTCCTAACTTTAACCATGAGGAAAATGATACACCAAAGTTTATTGAAACGGAAATCAAAGCTAGGAATTTATCTCTGTCAAAATTCAAGAAGGTTCTGGCTGTATATGACTGTTTGGAGAATGATGATTTGGGTGGAACAAGCGAGGCTGTTGCTGATCCACATCCACCTACACCCGTACATGCGCCAGGATTTGAAAGAAATGAAACTCTACAATCAATATCTTCATTCTAGCAAAAGAGAGAGATGGAGCAAGCCCCAATGGCTCCGACTAATTCCCAGTAAGGAAGGGAATACAATACCTCAACGCCTGCTCTCCTAGAGGATAATCCTACGATATGATTAACATTTTGTTAGTCGAAATATTTCCCAGATATTCTGTCTTTAACTTTAACTTTTGTTGCTGAAATTTTTGAGATTCGTCTGTGGTGTAATATTGACAGTGGAAAAACAGTGGCAAAATTCTTATTCCATATCTATAACAGATTACCGTTTACAAAAAAACAATAGTAGGGACTTCTTCCATTTTAGGAAGAGGTTGAAGTGCCAGTAAAGAGAGAAATGCATCAGTATCCACTTGGTACCTGTCACTTTTTGTTCTATCCAAGGTATTACAAGGTAATCAAATAAATATCCAACTGCAGGCAGATATGTTAACAGATTTATTGTATAATATTATTCTAATGCCTAGTAGGGATAATTTAGTGTTGAATCCAACCTCAAATAGAATATTTTCAGTTAATTCTTGTTACAAAACTTTAAATGATGGAGGTATTAGATTCCCATTACATGAGAAAGTCTAGAAAAGTTGGGTGCCTTTAAAGATTAAGTTTTTTTCATGACTGGTACTCTTTTACAAAATTTTAACAAAGGACAACGTATGCAAGGGAGGGTGAAGGAGTTTTGATGTTTGTATTCTCTGTAACATGCATGGTGAAACCAACACACACTTATTCATCCATTGCTCTTTTGTAATGATAATTTGGAATTTCTTTACATTCACTTCTATGTATTCTAGTTATTTTCAAATAGCTGATCTGTTTAACTTTCTTCCTACACTTAACTTTAATATTACCAAATTTGGGTGGTATGTCTTGATTCAAGTCATATTCTGGTCAATATGGATGGAAAGTAATAATAAAATTTTTAAATGTTGCAGTAAATCATGTACCTTAATTACAAATGACATTATATCTCTAATGCAATAATAGATAGAAAATCTAACTATAGGTTTTGAAAAGAAGGAAATCTTGCACTCGTTTTCTACCATGCACCAATGTGTATGGAGCAGGCACAAGTCAATTCTACTTCTTCTATGGGATTCTCTGATCTTCTCCTGCCTACTTTATCTGATCCAATCTCAAACATGCCTAGCTCTGCAAGGGATGTAGCTGCTAAGTGATTAATATCCTATTAATCAATGTATTATGCATCATTTTTGTCATTTTTGTGGTGGATAACAATTGTATTATTTGGATAGAACTGGGTACATTTGTTTTTGTTTCTTTCTGGTAGGAACTTTCAGTTCCATAATGGTCTGTAATTTTGGACTTCATATATCTCTTGTGGAAGTTCTCATAGTCAAGGGAAAATTTAATACTATTTTACCATTTTCAAAAAAACAATGAAGACCCATGCTCTTGGGAGTTGGGACCACTGCCTTTTTTTTGATCATTTGAAGATAGTCTATTGTCATTCTCATGTATTTTTTCTTTGTTGTGGAGCTCATTCCATGGATTTTGTCTTTAATTATACGAGTAACAAAAAACCTTAGAGAAGGTCCTTAAAATTATGGAAATTTACTTTTCAATCGTTTAATTATTTAAAAATAAAAATAAAATCTCCTATATTACCAATTTTTTTTCTAGTTCTTAAAATATTCAAAAAACTATAATTTAAGTCTCAAAATTTACTAAAACTCACTTCCTAATCTTTAAAAGGTTCAAAAAATTACAGTTAAGCCTATAGAATATTATGAAAACTCCTTAAAATTTGTAAACTTGTGTTTATCTCTAGAAAACCTAAAAAATTACACATTATAGAAAGGTCCTTAAAATTTTATCTGTTCCCTCTTTTATCTGATCCTGCATGCCTTACTAAAGGTTCAATCCTTACAATTTTTATTGTAAGACTAATTCAACATCTCTTTTCACTTGTGACCCCATCGACACTATAGATGTCTTTTATAAGACATAGATGGATGTATATAGGCTTTGATGAATATTTGCACCATGAATATTGAATATGTTGTCTATTGTTATTATTTAAGAATGCATGCTTGTCTAGTTTAAGTGAAGCTTTTGATTGTTGTTCAAATTGAAATAGGAAACATGATCAATAATATATCAGAAAATGGTCCCTATAGGTGTCTATAGGGAATTTTCTATGTAGGCACCTTTTTTTTTTTTAAAATAAAAACTAATTATATGGTTAGTTAATTTATAAGATAATCTACTATATGTTAAAGTTTCATCCTAATTTGAGTTATATTCATTGTTAATTTTAATATAAAATTTAATGATTAGAATTTAACAAAGTATGTTGAATTTTAAGACTTTTAAATCAAGAATTAATAGTTGTTTGATTTAAACGAAAATGTTACTATGTATTTAAAGATATCTAATAAATATATCTATACGGTTTTTTTTTCTCTTATGTATTTATTGAGAAATGATGCCTACAACCATGTTGGATGCAATCACCTACACTAAATTTGTCACCTTAATATATTAACACCACATTTCCAGAAATGAAATACTCAATAAATCACTGCCTGAAGAGTGGATAGGCAACAATTAAGCCATAGGAACAATTTCAGTACTAAGTTGGCGTTACAAGGATAATATACACCATATATCCAAAAACTTGCTCTTTCCTTGCTTATCAATGTCTCAAAGAGAACAAGAAATTCCAATTTGCTTTGGAAAAACATAATGATGTGTCTCTATTAAGCAACTAATTGAGTCAACATAATTGAAAGAATATTTAAAAATATAATAGGTAATTAGTTTCGTATGCCAAAATTATATAAATAAACGTAAGTTCCATTAAAATTACAAGTGAAACATTGTTGAAATGTAGATATCCAAATAATAAGTGGAAGAGTTTATCCTTGTATAACCACAAGTTAAGTCGTAGTATTTCTCAATGTGTAATTATTCTAATGCTCTTCCTTACTTATGGTTTTTTTTAAAATACTTATGAGTGTCTCTTTTGGATACAGTGGATGTGTGTGCACTTGAACTTAAACATGCCTTGTTTGATTTTGATACCGTATTGAAATATGGACATCTTATTCAAAATCAATTAATTATAAGTAGAGGAATCCATCTATACACTATATATAACTATAAGTCTAATCTTCACTTCTTCTTTTTAATGTGGAACTATTTCAATACTCTTCCTTACTTGGTCTCTTTTTAGGTTCTATAAGTGTCTATTTTGAGCATGAATGAATATGTATGGACTTAGGTCCATTTGAATTTCTTTTGATTCTGATACTGTATTGAAATATGGACATCTAACTCAAAACTGATTGTTCGTATTAGAATTGAAGAATATTATATACTAATTGTGTAGAAAAAAGGAAGTGTGGTGTTGATCCTTAAAGAAACAATTGATCAGAATTACACCTTTTCATTTTTATTTTTTATTTTTTTTCTAATTTTTTTAATCACTTATTCTTTTTTGATTTCATTTTCCCTCTTAAATTTTTAAATTCAAATTTCAAATTAGACAACTTAACAAAAAATGAAAACATAATCTATCTATCTGTATATACTAATTTTGTAGGAAGGGGAAAGTGTAGATGTGGAATTCACATTCCATTCTTTCAATTTCAACATAATTTCTTCATTTAATCTTAATATAGTCTCTTTATTTAAAATTTGTGTAAACAACCAAACAAAATCTTCTTTCTCTTATAGTTTTAATTTTAAATTATCATCTTGTATGAAATTACCTTTTTGTCACTATCTAATTCTTTTTCTTTTTCTATTGTTATGCTTTTCCATTTAATTTACCTTAACGATAAAATTGACGATTTTTTTTATATTATGAATTTTTAGATTTCAATTCTTCTTTGACTTACTTCTTTCTATTTTTATATTATTTGAAGTTTACTTCTAATTTTTCTATCCTACCTTAAATCAATTTTTTTTTCTTATTTTATTAATCTATAATCACTCTATGATATGTTAGCTTGATTCCTAACTATTCTTTTCTTTCATTATTTCGAATTTTAAATTTATTTTTACCAAAACTTGGTTACGTAGATTAAAGTCCATCTTAATATTTTTTAAATTCAAAATTATTTTTATAATTTTTTTTAAATTTAATTAATTCAATTATATTTTCCTTTCTTAGATTTTTTTTCCTTTCGATGCATTGCGTGGGGTTTTTCGCTTGTAGGATATCTAAGGGACAACTAGTTGCTTATATCAAGTCTTCCTTGCATTTGAGTAGATCTCCTCCATGATACATCAAAGGGGGAGCCTCTTGGATGGGAAATAATCAATCTCAAGCGTATTTGGGTGACAGAATCACACTATTATATGTATTAGTTTCCTTTTGTAAACAATAGTTAATATATTAATAAAAAAACCTTAACAATGAGTACCATTGTCAAGGAAAAGTCAGTAGTATCAAGTCCTTAGGGAAATAACAAAATATTACAATAATAGTTTGTAATAGCATATCTATCCTGAAAGGCAGAAAAATGAAGAAAATAAGAGTAGAACAACCACAGTTCACCAACACTCCAACATTGTCAATGAGCATTGTCATTCCATCTATCTCATTCAGTACAAGGCTCTGTAGGATGACCTTAATCAACATGGGAAGGCTTAGGGTCAACATTTGCTTGATCCAAAGTGTTACCGTGGAGATCCTAGTTGAGTTACATGGAATTGAGGGTTGAAGATATAGCCAAGTTACCTATACCCTATCCAGAAAATCCCATAGTCTAACTAAAAAGAAGTTAGATATAGAATATGAAGAAATATTGAGGTAATATCTCGTCTATTATTATGAAAAATAATTTCATTTTGATATAACCACAAGCACCAAAGCATTGCTAGAACAAGTGTATTCCAACCTAAATTACATAACTAAAAGATTGAATAACGCTTTAAAGAAGAAGAAGAAAAAAAATCTAATCTAAAGTTACATTAGGTAGAAGGGAACTAACATTACATGGGAGAAAATCTCAAATAACTTGTGCTACAACACAACGAAAGAAAAAATGTATGGTAGATTTCTCTTGATAATCACAAATTTGACAATGAAATAGACCATGTCGATCTTTTTTAAGCAAATTAACCCGAGCCAAGTTATTATCCTTAATTGCAATCTAAGTGAAGATCTTAACTTTAAGAGGACATATACATTTCCAAATAAACTTAAATGATGAGTGTAACCCCTCATCAATAAGAATATCTTATAAATTTCTAACTGTATATAGACTAGATAATAGAGTCTGCTGTAGAAGATAGGTTGGTGGAATTTATGATGCTGTCAAGTTGAAGTAGTCGCACAAGTGAATGGTCAGGACTGGATTTGAATAAGCCAGCATCCAAGTGAGGGAAAAAAGAGATCATCCTAGAAAGAGATCATTTTTTATACTTCACAAGGTTATATAAGTTTAGGAAAGTCAATTTCAATGCTGTTTGATCATATATTCATACCATCTATTTTTCCAAAATAAAATGGATTAAACATTATGAACTGAGAAGCTATTGAAATTAATAATAATCACAAAGCTTGATTTTAACTCTCGCTGTAGGAGACATATGGTTGGAGGAGGTGTTCAATATGATACTAGAAGAATTACTTTTAAAATATGTACTTCTAATCAAGTAGCACCATTTGGTATTTTCCTTACGTGCCAATAAGTTTTATAAAAGTTTGCATTTAAGGACAGAGTTAAAGTTTTGAATATTAATTATCCCTAACGCATCATAATGTTTTTTTCTTACAAATATTCTACCATCTGACAAGATGATATCTCCTGCAATTAGAGGAGTTGAAGTTCCACAAAATGTATTTCTGGATTTTATCTATTTTCTTTTCAACTCTAATCAGCAGATTCAAGACTCCTCCAGTGATAGATACCAACTTTTCCAAGATTCAAGACAAATGTGTAATTTATCTAAAACCACAATTCAATCATTAAATGAAGTTTTTTTTTTTTTGAAATTAAGCTATATTGCAAGATAATTTATAAGTAAGGGGACTTGGATACATCTTAGGATGTCATTGAGTCTCTTAGAGTGGAAACTAGAAATCCCAATTCTAATAAAGGTGGACTTATAAAAGTTAATTTCCATAATTCCACTATTGTATGTATTAGTAAGAAAATCTTAAATTTAAGTAATTAAGGCAACAACTAGACATAATTTCTAGAATATATGCTTTTACTTGACTAAAAATAAAACATACAATAGCAATTGAATGGAGACAATACATGGACCGTGGAGATACCGAGAAATTGACCCAAGTGTACCTCATCTAGAATCTTAGACCTAGTGGAGTCTCATTAACTGAGATATGTACATGGATTATATGTAAATGATCATATATAAAGGAATTCAAAGATTTTAGATGTCATTTATATATAGTCATGTATTAGTTTCTCTGAGAGATGACTAGAGTTTCAGTGGTAGAGAGAAAAATTTCAGGCAACGGTGAGGCCAGAATTAGGATTATGGGTTTCTCTACTGTAAATTCAATTTTTTTAAATAATGGAACCTCTCTATTTTATTGTAGTTATGGTTTTTCCATTGTCAAGGAATTTCCGCGTGCATGATGCGTCATCGTGTTCTCTTGGTGATGTACTTGTTTTGCTTGTTGCGAGCCCCTACATCTTAAAGCATAAACGACTTTCGAGAATTCCAATAGCAATAATGCACTCTGTCCGTCTGGTGAGTTTGATCACCAAGGACGAACCACTCTGTCCGTCTCCAATATCTTGATAAGACAAGTACTAGTACACTACAATTGTAGGTGTTTTTATTCTTCAAAAATTGATGGTTTCTACGAAGCAACGTCTCCGAAACAAGCTAGTAAGCAACGAAGACTTGGTTTCGTTTGTCTAAAGATGAAGCCATGGAAATCATCATAAGTTGCTCCTCACTGTAGATATAACCAGTTTCTTCCTCTCAGCTCTCTCATCGTAGGTGTTTGTCAAAACGTGTGAATGTGTCTTGAATATTATATATATTTGTAAGGGTATTTTTATCATAGATGATTAATCACTTTATAAGGCCATCCAATTGTTCTTATTAGGGTTGGCTCTTTTGTAAGACAACAAGAGGATTTTCGTGTGGAGGCTTTGTAAGTCCTAGGGACGGCCATCCATTTGTTCCTCCTTCCTCCTCTCTTGTATTCCACCATTTGAAGTTAGTAGCAACCAAGGAGAGACACCCGTGGACGTACCCGCCTTTGAGGAACCACGTAAAAGCTTTTTGTTGTGTGGATTGCTATTTTGGTCTCTTTTCTTCCCTTCTACACGTGCCAAACCTATTTGAATCCACTGTGCTTGGGCTCCTTTGGGCATAACAAGTGGTACCAGAGCTTGTTGAAGGTGCTTTGGTCGTGTATTTGCTCATGGGAAGAGTTGGAACAAGGAGCCTACCGCCGCCGCCCCTTACCCTTGCCGGCAGCAGCCCCTGCCGCCGCCGTCAGTGCTGGCAGCAACCCCCTACGCGTTTGCACCCGTGCGCGGCCCCAGCAGCAGCCCGCGCCCCTGCCTGCGCGGCCCCA
>JAMKQA010051840.1:0-17572 GCA_024699735.1 Posidonia australis
AGTACCTTAATGAAAACATTTAGGTGTGAATGAAACATGGAAACAGGTTATGAAATTTGATAGATTTGTTTGTATTTTCTTGGGATTTGATTATTGTTGGAGGACTCGTCTGAAGTTATGGATGGTCACTAACAGATAGAACGGTTTACATTATAACTCACCAAGCTTGAAAGAACCTAACGGAGAGAGAAGTATGCAACTTCATTGAAAAGCAGTACCGTTGGCAGGAATACCAGAAAGTCAACTTAAATGGTATGCAACTTCATTGAAAAGCAGTACCTTAATGAAAACATTTAGGTGTGAATGAAACATGGAAACAGGTTATGAAATTTGATAGATTTGTTTGTATTTTCTTGGGATTTGATTATTGTTGGAGGACTCGTCTGAAGTTATGGATGGTCACTAACAGATAGAACGGTTTACATTATAACTCACCAAGCTTGAAAGAACCTAACGGAGAGAGAAGTATGCAACTTCATTGAAAAGCAGTACCGTTGGCAGGAATACCAGAAAGTCAACTTAAATGGTATGCAACTTCATTGAAAAGCAGTACCTTAATGAAAACATTTAGGTGTGAATGAAACATGGAAACAGGTTATGAAATTTGATAGATTTGTTTGTATTTTCTTGGGATTTGATTATTGTTTCTCTCATCTAATAGCAACCATATCTAATAAAAAATGTTAGTAGCAAACATATCACTAGCGTAATTTAGCAGGTCATTAACAAATACAAAATGAAACAGAAGAAAAATTACCTCCAGCATCAGAGATAGACACCAGCTTCCCATCAGTGCTGAGTAAATGCCTTAGTTTCTCGAAGTGGCACCCCTCAATACACCTTCTCCATATTCCATCCAAGTTGTCTGGACTCATGCATCCAAGCAATTTTTTGTGATTGGCATTATCCTTGTAGGAAGAAGGTAAAAGGATTAGATGACCAAAATCTGAGTCCTCACTTGTTGATACAGTGGAAGATGGTTTCATACGAGGACTAGACTGCCCACTTGGTAGTTTTTTACTTAAAGGTGAACTTGCACGCTGTAATTTGAGTGAGGCCTTGGGTTTATCATTTACTGAAGGTTCTTCAATCACATTTTTTGTGCTCTTGCTGCTACAACCACTTGAAAATAGAGATTCTGCAGAACTGCCAGAACCAAGTTGTAGCAATGCGGCAGTGAACCATGTTGAGCACTCACTTGAATGCCTAAGCTGCTTCTCTGAATCTGAAAGAATCTTCAATGCTTGATGCAGCCTATTCAATTCAGCTTCATTTACTGGAAAATAAATTCGGAGACAGAATGTCAGAAGACAATTTAAGCATAGTTGTACACCACTGTTGTTACTGCTTTCAAAGAGAAAATTAACAATAATATCTTTACAACCATTGGATAAAGCATAGATTTTAGTATAGATTTTATTTCCTATTCAACTTACAACGATGTAATGAAGAATATTTGTCAGAATCACAATTAATTTGCAATTCGCTTGTTAATGGACCATACTGAGTTTCATACTGCCTTGAGTTGAAGCAGTTGCAATCTAAAAGCAGTGAAAAACTGAACTACCCTATGCATTCGATAATCCGAGGATATGGAAGAGAGAAATGCTCTTACAACTTTTTCCTCGAAGAATTGAATCACTAGAATTTGAGCTGGACAAGTGATTTGTTCCGGCAATAATATCCATTATAAGAGTAGCCAATTGAGCCATCAATGCCATTGGGTCGATCCCAGAATCCAAGAGCTCTCTAGATCTTCTCACAGTTTCTGCAGTATCTGATGACATGGCTATCTCTAGAAGATCAAGTAACTTCTCATCTGAGACAACACCGACCTGGGAAATATGTTCTGAGGCATCAGTTTTTATTATGATAAGAGTGCAGTAGGCATTATCGTGTTAAACTTGCTCCACACTTCTAACAGACACCAAGACATTCAGTCTGATAAAACACTCATGCTCTGTTAGGTTTGTTCTAGTGGTCTTTCCTTAATAAGCATTTTTTTTGTATTAGCAAAAATACAATAGTTTACTAATTTTAGTGACTTTCAGCTTGTAAATATGAGGATCTGTATGGTGATGTTTGAAAAAAGATGCATCTACGTGATACAATAGCTTTGATATGGAGACTTACAAGGTCATTGATGAGAGTAGCTGTAATTCTTCTACCCAGCAAACTCAGTTGGTATAACATTGACTCCGCATCTCGCATTGAACCATCAGAATTTACAGCAATTAAACGTAAAGCTTCAAATTCAACGTCTAATCTTTCTTCAGCACTTAACTTTCTTAATCGGCTTTCAATGTCAACATCTCTGATCTTGGAGAAAAGATATTTCTGACATCGTGATACTACTGCATGAGGCAAGTTGTCTGGGTCAACCGTTACAAATACAAAGACAGCACGTGATGGTGGCTCTTCAAGGAATTTGATAAAAGCTGACCACATTTTAGAGGATATCATATGGCATTGGTCAACAACAATGACATTATAATGCCTGGATGTTGAGGCATTGAGAAGGCTTTTCAGGAGATACCTAACCTTGTTAACACTTTTCTCAACTGTAGCATCTAATTCTTTCAATCTTGATCCAAGTCCAGAGGCAAATTCAATGCATTCCCTACAGAGACCACATGGTTTTTGCTCTTCTATAGATGAGCAATTCAAGGCAGCAGCAAATATCCTTGCACAAGAAGTTTTCCCTGTCCCATGAGGACCTTGAAAAAGATATGCAGGGGCTATCCTTCCCTTGAGGATGGCATTGTTAAGTGACCGGACAACAATATTCTGGCCAATAATTTCCTTAAAGTATCTAGGCCTGTACTTCCAATCCAAACTTCTAGTCTTATACATGTCTCCATTAGAAGGAGCTGGTGATACAACTTCAGTACCTTCTTGGCTTCTGCAATTTGACAATCCCCTTCCATCCAGCCGGTTCAGGGCCTCCATTTCAAGCTCTCCATACTTGGTCGATGTTTCATCACTTGCACCATCTGTCGACGAGCTTCCTCCATCATAACTACTGCTCAGCAAGGGTAAAACCTGTACAGATTTTGATAACATCTTTGTTTTATGCACATTAGATTGCCTTCTCTTATGATTTTGTGTCTGGCTCCCACATATGAAGCTGCTTCCTTTTTTTCTCAACTTATCAGAAAGTGACGGAGAATACCATCCTTTGCAGCCTCTCTCTTGTCTTCTCATTGACGAAAAACATGGGATTCCACATACCTGGCTTCCAGGCAAATACATGTGATCCCCTCCAAAAGCTCCCCCAGTTCCATCCCAAGAATCAACGCCACTGAGGTTTTTATCCCCATATCTATTGTAAGAGCTAGCTGACACTGGCGTAAAAGAGTAGGATGATTCCTCTCTTCCTCTATTTTTCAGGTATTTGTGTGAATTCAACCAATTTCCAGATCCAGATGCAGACAGTAAAGGTGTCCCTGCATGAGAAGCATGACCACTTCTCTGAATCAACTCTTGCATTTTGCATTGCAATTCCTCAGAGTTACAGTATTCAGTATCATCAGAATTAAGAAATTCTAAAGAGCTGGATGGAAGATCGAAAAACATAGATTTTGCCAAATTCCTGACAACAGGCATTTTCGGAGTTTTATTTGTTCGCACCTTTCTGACTTTTCGTCTCAATGGAGTCCTTGGTTTTGTTCCTTCAGAACAAAGAACAGAAGCAGGATTTTTCATCACTTCATGATAGTTGGTCAGGATGTCCTCAGCACTATCCTGAACAGATTCTTCTCTATTGTCACCATCCAATTTTATCCCACTATCACTTGACTTACTAGAATGATGCTCCCAGTTGTAGAGATAAGTTTGTTTTCTTCTATACCTGTTTCTCAAAGGTAAAACAGAATCAGGTTCAAGTTTTGAAAGCCCACTAGATTTATATGCTGACATAATGTTCTTTTTGTTCTCATGTGCATGATTCAAACAGTAGGTTGTAGCAGCTGCTGATCTCGAGCTCAATGGAGATCTCCATGATGGACAAGTATCAGGGTCACGTAAAAGATTTGATCTAGAGAGGACAGTAAGTTCCTTCTTCAGGTGAAAATTACTTGGACCAATGCAGTTCTCCATAACTAGATTTTCAAAAAGTCCACTTCGAAAGACAATGTAATCAGTCCAAACAAGAAAAAGCTAAGCAACTGTAGATGCTTGAGTCTTCACCCTGTCCATAGAACATGGAATTACTTATTCATGCAGATCGGAAGGACTTGGCCACAAACGATAAGCAAATAATTAATTTGAATATTTATTTGTCATATTTAGATTCATAAATAGCAAACATAAATTTACTTGCTACAATATCTTGTCATAAAAAATGTAGTAATAAGAGGAAAATCCTTTGCAGGAAAAGCAAGTTGATCTAAAATCATGAGCTGGCTTGAAAATATAGGAAATCATAAGAATCTTACTCAAGAATCAACATTATAAAAGGAAGAGTTTCACAAGACCTACTGAAAAATACTGAATATCTATTAAAAGTGCTTTAATACTCTTGTCCTGGAAAATTTGGCTGCAGAATGCCCAACTTGATACAAGGATCCTTGACACACTTATTTTTTGTACGACATCAATCCCCTAGAAAGTTGATAAAGTCCTACCTTCTAATCAAGAATCCAATGGAGCTCTCAGCTCTGGACATGAAGGAATCCATTGTCTCTCATATGAAAAAAAATCATGACATGTATAACTGATGATAAAGTAAGAAGATTGGACATTCAGGGTTAATCCATAGAAAATTGATGACAAGGTGATGACAAAGTGCTAATAAAGGAAGCTTCAGACACAACATTATCCTACTTTAAGTAATAATACATGGAAGCAAGCTACAAGTTGAAACACATCCTCTAGAAATGTTGCACATTACCAAAACCTTAAATGAGATAAAAACCAGTTTTGGGATTACTAAAAGTATCTCAGATCTCTATGAATGTAACCAGGAGGAAAAGGAAGAATTTATGATTTCATGTGGTTATGAAAACAGAATCCTAGTAGTTCAGAAAATAACCAAGACGTATTTCTGAGTTATATAAGCCCTCAAGGTACAAGAACACTTTGAAGTAAAGAATGTTAAGATAAAACAAATTTAAGACAGCTTGGCTCTGTATTCCATGACCATTAAAGTATTAACACATAAAAAAGGGCAGCCTGTAACCCTGCGCATGCTGTGAAAATAGAACTGTACAGAGAGCATGCGAAAACACTGTATAGATTTGCGTCAAACAAGCGGCTAGCAAACAAATGCACAACATTTCTATATACTACAAACAAAGAGGAAGCTTGAGTGATAGAATACAGAACAGATTTTGTATAAATTTCTAAATTCTACAAAACGCCAACAGAAAATCCACATTGCATGGTTGAATCATTGAAAGATCCAGTTGAAATCCATGTATATTGATATGCTCAGTCCATTGCCTACTCCATAGCAGATCAACAAATTTCTGTTCTTGTTTCAACTTCTTTTTTTTGAAAGTGTTTCAACGATTGAAATAAAACAGTTGAAACAAAATAATTGTAACAACATAAAAGTCAACCCAGAATGGGTGATAGACACGAAAACATCAAAAAATGGCACCCAGATAAAAGAAGTGGCAAGAACAGCACAGCATGCACCGAAAACGAGTCAAAGTCCAAAAAAACGTAACCAATTCGAAAAAGATCACATTTTTAGACATGGGTATTCAAAATCACGATCGGAGTCTTCTAATAAATCACTGAACACTCAAACACCAGGACAAGGAAACATCAAAAAATGGGCACCCAGATACCAGATAAAAGAAGTTGCAATAACAGCACAGCATGCACCGAAAAGGAGACAAGCTCCAAAAAAACACAACCAATTCCAGACAGATCACATTTTTAGGCATGGGCATCCAAAATCATGATCTGGGTCAACTAATCTTCCACCAAAAACTTAAAAACCAAACGGCAATTGGTAGCATGCACCGAAAAGGAGACAAGCTGCCCAAAAAAAAACACAACCCAATTCCAAAAAGATCACATTTTTCGGCATGGACATTCAAAGTCACGATCTGGGTCTCCCATTCCATCACCAAAGACTCAAACACATATGGAAACTAGCAAGTAATGGCAACAACAAAACTATAGAAAAGGAAAGAAGGACCTGTAACCGAGACCAGGGAGGCGGAGGAGGAGAAGGAGAAGAGCAGAGTTGGGTTCTGCTTCTGTTCCACACAAGGTGGTGAGCACTGTGGAGGACAAGTACAAAAAAATTGCTAGTGGCAGGTATTAATACATGGCGTTATGGTGGTGGTGTTAGTGGTGGTCACTGGCATGATCTCTAGGGCTGCTGGAGGAGGGTAGCGGCCCCTCGACCCCATCGTCGCAGTAAAAATTGAAACTTTGTTGCAAACCATGAATGCGGAATCTTGAATCTTTAATGGTTGGACGATCTCCTTCCTCCTTTTCTTCGTCCATTTTCTTTTTCTGCTTGTGACAGCTCCGGGACAATGCATATGATCGGTGAAATGATGGGTTCCACTCTTTTGGACTCTCTCTCTCTCTCTCCCTCTCCCTCCCTCCACTTCTGTCTTTTTGAAAATGGGAAGTTGTTTTTGGCAACTCACTCATTGTTTGAGATTAATTATTATGTGAATCAAAATATAATTGCTTTTTTACATACAATAATTTAATTTTGGGTTTTTTTTTAAAATGTTAGTTAAGTTGCTCTACCATCGATTCAATCCTGAATATTGACGCATGATGATATTCTTTTTAATAAATTTTTTTAATAAAAATCAATAGGTAATAATAGAATTTGAACTTCCAAGTTCCAACCTCAAGTACAACTACAAAAAGTTACGATTTACAAATTTCCAAGTGTTCACAATTTTAGTTTTGAGTTAAAGTAGTTTTTGGTGCGGATCTTAATGTTGGTATGATTTTTGTATGGCCTACTTATGACTGATTCTCAATAGAAAGAACAACTAGGACATAGAAGCTCATAGAAAATGACTCGCGAAAAAGAAGCCCATAGAAACCCTCGCGACATAGAAGCTCACAGAAACCCTCGCCGTCGCCGCCACCCCTCTCGCGGCCACCCCTCTCTCTCTAGCAATCCACCTCGTCGCCATGGCTCTAGATCTGGCATGCTCATGCAACAGGCCACCGAGTTCAACTGGAGAGCCTTCAAAGCGCGACTACTAGAGGACGACGACCTCTCAGAGGTGTCAATCTGGAGCGATCGACGGCGTCGTGTTAAATTTGGTCCCCCGGCTAGGTCTCGCCCTCCCCGTCGTTGGCACGCTCAGCATTCCCCCTCAGCCCCTGTCGCTGGTACTCAGGTAAGTACTCCTAGAAAATCGTTGATCTCCCTTACTAGGCCACTAGTCCCCTCTGAAATCCCTTCTGATCTTACACCAGAATCATCTTGTTCGGAGGTTCGAGCGAGGGGATTTAGGATTTTCTGGACAGATCAGGGTGCTTTCTCTTTTTTCAATATTCACCTGATTTGGTGCTGCTCCCTGGGCAGCCGCTAGTGAAACGATTGGACAGGATTTTTGATAATTTTATTATGCCTGGTATTTTTTCATATCGTCGTTTTGGTTTTCTTACTAGTTGTTCCCTTCTGTATGGTTTGGATCTTGATATATTTTTGGTTAGATCTAGTGTCTCCGTTCGGGCCTTATTATTACGTACAAGGGGAGAGATATTCTCTCCGATCGGCTTGTTAGGGCTCTCTCCTACGATCCGTTTCATGCTTACACTCCAGAGGTAGGGAATCATGACGAGTTTGTGTCTAACTTCCTGGACTCCCCTCTCTCGGAGGGGGTTTACCCTCCCTCTTCCAACTCTGAGGATATTTTCTCGTCGGAGATGTCTCTGCTCCCTTCTCCGTCTAAAGGAGATACGACCATCATCTCTGCTCTCCCCTCTCTGGAGGAGTCTTCTCTTTCCTCTTCCTATTCTTGGGCTGCACCCTCGTCGGAGCTGGCCTCTTCCCCGGCATCGACTGACGGTGAGTCGACCGTCGCACCCTTTTCCGATCGTCGGAACACCCTTGGGTTGGACACCCTAGGCTCTGACAGGAGCATCAGGGACCTGACATCTCTTCCTAGTGCTTCGAGTTCCGTGTGGGATTACATGGTGTACACGCCACCAATTATTACATTTAATCCCAATCTTACGCATAATTATAAGAATATTAATTGGTTAGAGGATATTGCTTCAAACGGTTTGTTTGCTTATGCTAATCCCAATTTTACGCGTATTTCGAAGGCCTCTAATCGGTCTCTGGCTACGGACCTGTTAGCTTCCCCAGAAGTCGGCTCCGTACGCAATGGCATTAACTCGCGCCGTATGTGTCCCTCTCACGACATTAATTTCTCCCATAGGGCATTTAATTCCTCTGTGATAATTCCTCAACATTCCTCTCCACTTAGTGAGCAGTCGTGCATACTGCACCATATCTCTGATGCAAAGATCCTATCTGATAGTGGCTATTTGCCTCGTACTTTTTCCTCCTCTCCTATTCCTTGAGAAACAAGTATCCCGGGAAATAAAAATAAGTTTGCTCCTCTCTCTTCCCCTGTAAAACCCTTACCCTGCTATTCCAAGACTGATTCCTCGAACGACCATTCTCCTCACCTTGTCTCGGAAGTTGGTTGGAAGGTGGTGTCTAGAAAGAGATCTGCCTCCCCCCAGGTAATTTTCTGTCGCTCTTCTAAGAGATGTTTTAACTGTGGCCATAGAGGACATAAAAAAAAAAACAATGTAAATATGCTGGAGTTTGTTTCAAATGCAAAGCTCCCACTCACTCTGCAGCGATCTGTCATTTTTCTCAGGCCGCTCAACCTTCTATACGCTGAACTGATAATATGGCTGGTCTGTCCACTCTCCTCCTTGCATCTCTACCTTCCTCCGAAGCAGTATGCGATCGCTTACTAGTCCTTTTTCGGAGTGCCATAGTCACCTCCCATTCCACCTAGCTAATTCAAAATATATTAGCGGATCATATTAAGACTTGTTGGCCTTGCGTTTCTGATATAGAGGTCCAGGCTTTTTCCTCAGGCAAATTTCTGCTGGTCTTCCCTTCAGTCAAAGTTAGAAATGACTGTCTGAATATGTATGGTGCTTCCTTACAAATGATCCAAGCCTCCTTTATCCCATGTTCCCCTAAGTCCAATGTTGTCCACACTCTTAAGGAAGAAGGGGAGTGGATTAGATTAGAAGGCATACCTCATCATCTTTGGAACGCGGATCTATTCCACCATATGGTCTCTGGCTTTGTTGATTTACTCGAGGTTGACCTTTCCATGGACTCAGCAAAATCTCTAGGGTATTCTCGGGTTCGAATCAGGGTACATCCAGGTAAAGACATCCAGACAAATGATCCAAGCCTCCTTTATCCCATGTTCCCCTAAGTCCAATGCTGTCGTTTCTTTTCTTTTGGTAGCTTGGTTTACCATATTCGGTATCGTAGAAGCTGGGATATTTGCCCTTCCAGCTCCTCCCTTTCCAACCCTTCCATGAGTTCCTTCCCTGATTGGCCGTCTATGACCCTTCCATCCTCTTCTAGTTCTTTTAGTCTTCACCCCACTCGTAAGACATTCAAGAATAATAAGGGATGGAGGGGTGGCAAGAGTAACAAGAACCCTAAGGGTGGTAGAAACGTTTAGACCAGACCCATTAGTCCCACCATTCCTCCTTCCGTAACTACTGTGGGCATCCTGCCTACTCCACCTCCTAATTTAGGTGCTGAACATGACCTGTGCCCCACTCCTGGGATTAATCAGTCTACAGATGAAGCATCCAGATTTGTGGAAGCCGAAATCAAAGCTAGAAATCTCTCTCTGGCTAAATTTAAAAAGGTGCTTGTTGTATTTGATTGTTTGGAGAATAACGACATGTCTGGTCCTTCTGAAGCTGCCGCAGATACCCACCCTGGTACTCCAATTCATGCCCCAGGTACAAGTTTTTCTACACCTGGCAATTCAAGTCCTTTGAATACTGATTTACATCTGGATAAATCTATTTCAGCTAATTCTAGTAGTGATAGTTCATGTTCAGATAAGAACAATAGCAACTTGGTATTTGATGCTCTCACTTGAGAGTCATATGAGCACTTCATTCATTTTTGTGAGAAATTGAGTATTTTACTGGAAGATATAGTAGAGGCAAAACTTTTCCTAGATTCTATTAGGAAAGATCAAGATTTCCCTTGATCAACTTAAATAATAATGCAGATTTGCTTGAGGGCTTTGCCTCTCTCTCTATATCCATCAATTATTTATGATTATTTCAGCTTGGAGCATTAGAGGGTTGGGCGCTAGTGAAAAAAAAGGGTTATCAATAATTTTGTTAAAACTAATAAATGTAACACACTAATAATTAGTGAAACTAAATCTGAAGACTTCTCTCCCAGTGTTCTCAGATTTCTGAGAGCTGGTATTCTAAATCAGTGGTCTTTTATCCCTTCGATTGGTGCCTCCAAGGGGATTCTAATTGGATGGGATGACAGAGATATGACTTTGATTAATAGTTTAGCTGCCTCATATAGTCTATTCTTACACTTTTGAAATCTCTGTGATGGATTTGACTGGTGGCTTACTAGTGTCTATGGTCCTTGTAACCAAAGACTCAAACCTGAATTTATTGAGGAACTTAATTCTCTGAGCACTAGGGTTAACTCCAAGTGGGTTATTGGCGGTGACTTCAATTTAGTTAGATTTCCTTATGAACATTCTACTAGATACAACATATCTTCTGATATGAATCTTTTCAATGATTTTATTGATAGTAATTTCTTATTGGATTTATCCCCAAGTAATTTTAAATACACTTGGTCCAACATGCAATCCCCCCCAACCATGGTCAGACTTGATCGTTTCCTCATATCAATTTCTTGGGCTGATAAATTCGCCAATGCCTACTGTTTGGGCAATTCAAGGGTGACATTTGACCATATCCCTATCACCCTTAATACTACTACTATAGATTGGGGTCCTATCCCTTTTAAATTCTACAAATCTTGGTTACTTATTGAGGGATTTGCACCCTTCATAGAGAATTGTTGGCAAAGGTCTCACTCCATCTGTTTTTCCAACACCCCTGTTGTAAAATTTGCTTTTAGACTGAAATTATTGAAGAAGGAGATTAGATGTTGGATTAGACCTGTTAGGGAGGCTCGAAATAGCAGATTATTAAATATTGAATCTCAAATTACCTCTATTGATGCCCTAGCTAAATCTCAATAGATTCAAGATAACCTCTTGTTCTTTAAAAGGGATCTTTTAAATGAACATTACACCTTGCTTAAAGAAAAAGAAGTTTACTGGAAGCAAAAGTCCAGAATCCTTTGGCTTAAAGAAGGAGATTTAAACACCTTCTTCTTTCATAATATGGTTAAGTGTAGGAGGAGAATGAATTCCCTGAAAATTAGGGACAACATTTCCTATTCTCCCTTGGTTATATCCAAAGAAATAGAGAAACACTTCACCAAACTATTTAACAAACCAAAAGGATATTCTCCAACTCTGAATTGGGACAGCTTAATCCTTGCAAAAATTCAGAATCCAAAGAACTTGGAAGTAAGCTTTTCTCTAGAAGAAATTTACAACAATGTTAAATTACTTTTCGGAGACAAGGCCCTTGGCCCTGATGGATTCTCCTTGTATTTTTTTCCATCATTTCTAGAATTTTCTAAACTTAGATATTCTTGAAATATTTGATAGCTTACATACTTCCTCAGATATTGAGTTTCTAGCACCCATCAATCAAACCTTTATCTCCCTTATCTCTAAATTGGAGGGAGCACAATGTATTAGAGACTTCAGGCCTATCAGCATTGTTAATAGTCTATATAAAATCATTACAAAGACTCTGGCTTCTCACTTATCTCCTGTCATTGATAAAGTCATAGATAACTCCCAATGTACTTTTATTCCTGGAAGATATATTGGTGACTGCTTCTTGATGGCTCAAGAAACATTAAAATTTATTAAAGTGGGGGGTATCCCGGGGTATGTGCTAAAACTAGACTTTTAGAAAGCATTTGACAATGTGAATTGGAAATTTTTACTAGATTCCCTATAAGGATTAGGTTGTGGCCCCAAATGGACAAACTGGATTAGGATGTGCATTTTTCAAGTCAGATTTTCTATCTTGATAAATGGTTCTCCCAAAGGATTTTTTAAAGCCACTAATAGTTTAAGAAAAGGTGATCCATGATCCCCCCTTCTATTTATTGTAGTTACTAACATCCTAAATAGGATGTTATCTCTTGCTGTGAATAATCACTTGATTTCGGGCATCTAGTTGCCTAATGGTGGACCACATATCCTTAATATACAATATGCTGATGACACGATTATATTTTTAGCAGCTTTTGAAGAAAATATTATTAACATTAAGAGGATTTTATGTTGTTTCCAATCCTGTTTTGGATTAAAGATAAATTTTCAAAAATCATCACTCACTGGAGTAGCGGTTGATGACGAATCCACCACCAGATTCTCACATATTCTTGGCTGTGCCACCTCCCCACTTCCTATTAGATATTTAGGTCTACCATTACATCATAAGAAGGCAAATAGCTCAGACTGGTCCCCAGTGATAGAAAAAATCTCAAAAAAACTCTCTCTTTGAAAAGCCAAGCAATTATCTCTTGGGGTAGACTTACTTTGGTAAATTCAGTCCTCTCAGCTATACCTACTTACTATCTGTTTGTCCTACACCTATCAACTAAGGTGGAAAAAATAATTGACTCACTTAGGAGCAAATTTCTTTGGAAATCCAGTTCTTCTTCTTCCTCCATATTACATCTGGTTAAGTGGAAAAGGCTATGCAAATCTAAAGCTCAAAATGATTGGGGAATTATTAACATTAGAAGCTTCAATTTAGCCCTAAAAACAAAGCTGCTATGGCAGCTATTTTCCAATTCACACTCCCTCAAGTGGAAAGAGATTATAAAGGCCAGGTATTTTTCTAGATCATGGCCTGGTGCACTTCTAAACTCCTCAACAAGGAGATCATCTCCACTCTGGCTAGAATTGAAGAACTGCTTCAACTTTCTAAATAGCTTTACCACATTCCAAGTCAAAAATGGGAATAGTATTATATTCTGGGAAAATAAATGGTGGTGTGGAGAAAAACTAAAACACCTCCTACCAGACCTATTTAAGTTGGCTAAATTTAAAAAGGCTTCAATAGCAAAAATAGTTGCAATTTATAGAGCTGATTTTAATAAACTGTTTTCTGAGCCTTCTTCATTTGATAATGTAGACAATATTCAATCCTAAGCGGACATTCTTACAAATATCATTAGAACAATAATGCTTAATCTTGAGGATGACATCTTGGAATGGACCCTCTCTAACAATTATTATACTGTCAAATCAAGATATCATGTTATTAACGACGGTGGAATTAGATTTAAATTTCATAAAGAAATCTGGCTCAGTTGGGTCCCCTTAAAGGTTAAATTATTTTCCTGGTTGGTTTTTTTCAATAAGATCCTAACTAAAGCTAACCTTAGTAAGAGAGGTTGGATTGGTTTGGATATTTGTATCTTTTGCAGGGGTTTTTAGGAAACCACTAATCACCTTTTTATTTCTTGTCTCTTTGCTACATCTATATGGTATGCTTTTATGAAGAGACCACTTTATCCTGCTATATGTTCTATTCTAGAATTATTTGAATGCATTCCCTCTCAGTTATCTGACTTCCCTACTAAAGGCAGATATACTTTGATTCAGATTATTTTGTGGTATATATGGAAGGAGAGAAATAACAGAATTTTTAGGAACTCATGCAAAATCTCCTCATATTGTTATTAACGATATTTTCTCTGTCTGCCATTCCTGGATTTCTAACTTAGGTATAGGTTTTGATCAAGAAGATGCCCTCCATGCCTTAGCAGTCATGGATAATGAAAGAGTTATGGAGCACACAACTCATGCTCCTCAAAACATCAGGGCTCAGGATTCCTACCTACCCACCAGGAATGCTGAAGACAATACCTCATCTCTTGATTAACATTTTGTTGATCCATCTAGACTTTTCAGGATTTTTGTGGATTACTTTAATTTGACCGGATGTTGGCTATCTTTTTTTGGATATTGGAATATTTAGTCCAGTTGGTTTGTAATTGATTTTGAACAATGTTGTGGTTCTGATTGGCTGTGATTGTTGACCAGTTTAATTAATTAATAGATTAATGTTTACAAAAAAAAAAAAAGATTTTCAACAGAATCAATGAGAAGTAGAGTCCCCATCTCACAACATCGACTCTAATGGACCTTTTTCATTTTTTTCATTAAAAATATTAAAATTAAAACCTTTTTTTTTTTCACTCCATATCAAACACAGCCATTGATTATTCATTTCAGATTATATGTCATATCATGAGGGAGATACCTTATAGTTTTTTTTTTGCATACTTTGTTTTAGTGCTAGGCCAAACAAACAAACCTTGATATCTTAGTGGTTTTGGTTTGTGAGAGACGAAAATGAAAGTGGGTTTTCGAGAATCCACATGGTATCTGACATGTTTGGAACAGAACTTGTTGATTGTTTAATATTTCTGACTTCTTAAATGAGAATCTAGTCTGGTTAAGTCTATCCAAACGGCATCCAAAGACTGTCTGGATTTGGAGATCTAACAGCTGTCTTACCATCCTACGTTTGTTACCACTTTAGGGCAAGATTTTACGTCTTCCACAAATGCACAACAATAACACTACTTTTACAGTTGTTATAGAATGTTTTTATCCGATGTAGTACATCAGTGCTAGATGGATCGATGCCATTCTGCCATCGAACAGACTATTTGTCCCATTTGTCAAAAGGAAATTGTTTAACAAATCCCAGACCAATTCACTATCTTGGTATGGCCCCTATTAAGCATTAGGTGGTCATTGTACTTTACTCGTTCAATGAGAAAATCTCTATGTTCTACCTTCCTTCCTTCATCATTTTTTCATTTGGACGTAAGCAGTGAATGAGACACATTTGTGAACCTCAAGTAGTAGATGCTTTTGGTGGTGCACTGGCGCAACAATGATTTTCGAATGGCCCGAGGTTAGGTAATTGGTTAACGTAGTTATTGGTGGATGTTTTTTTTTTTGTTAACGGTTTAGGTTTTTTATGTATTAGGAATCGAATCTGGGACTTAAGGTAAGATTTACCTTCACCAAGCCACTGTGACAATGAGACATTGTCTAACCATTGGTGGATGTAAAAGGTGGATTTTTTTCCCTTCACCTTGTCTGAACTAAGGTAAATCTGAGCCTCATTCTTTCTTAGTCCTTTTTGTTCTTTTTGTTTGTTTATTTGTTTTGGATTATGATATTTCCTAGATTTTGGGTCAATGATGATGCGAAGGTTTTGAGATAACGTCAATCAAGCTGTACAAATGATGCTAGAGGTTTTTTTTTTTTTTTTTGGGTATTTAGTAAGGTTAGTTATCCACAAATGGACACATTTCATTTCTTCTCTTAATTTTGACAACCTATTTTGTTACAACAATCACTATACACTAAATTCCTTTCCAATTGGTTTCAATTGTAGACTATGAATATAATTGGCAACAAAAAATGTTATTTGGCAGACACATGGGTCATTCTAAGAAGCAATGAAATGCTAACTACACGAGGAAAGGTCTGATTTATCGTTGGACTATTGCCTGCAATACTAGGAGGCCAGTCTTATGTGGAGGCTTAGGATGGTTTAACTGTCTAAGAGTGGATGTTATACCTAGACGTTCCAATTGGTTCATCTTTGGGAGTGGGATGAACGGATGCGTTCAAGGTGGAATTGAGGCAAGGTGTCAGGTGTTAAAAGCCGATGGATCACTTACTTGAGTTATTGTAGTGATGAAAGAAATCAATCCTCGATGAAGGTATATAGTGGGTATATTCAAGGATTGAGGGGATCCAGTGATGAGTTCATTGGATTTTACTTTTTCAATAGTTGTGTGAGTGAAGAAGATGAACAGTAGATTATTTTGATTGGTTGAAGAAAAAATAAATGAATAATGAGTTATGTATGTGTACTGTAGCATGCTTAAAGAAATCATTTGATCGTTAACTTTAGCTTCTTGAATCATTTGATTATTTGAGAAAAATAAATGAATAGTGATCATGGTATAAGATGTAGTTGACAGTGGCAGAGCCAGTATTTTTCATGACATGGGGCATTGTATAAAGTATGGTTATATCATAATCAATTTAAAAAATATGATGCATGTATAAACAAAATGTTTTTTAAAGATCTAGAATTTATTTTTTTGAACTAATAGAAGATAATGCTTGAGTATCTTGTCGAGTACTTGAACTACTACTACTATCATTTAAAACTTGTGGCAAAGGTTTTTTTTCTTATCAAAAATTTCTACACAACTATTGCTTCAAAAATTTGAAATGATAATTAAAAGGAAGAATAGAACCATAAAATTCATAAACATAAAAAAATCGATTGGAGCAAGCAAACAAAAGATTAACTGGTTTACTGGTTACTTGAATGCTAATTGCTAAAAAATGATAAACATAAAAGTTTACATGTACTTACCCCACTACTCCTCAACACGACTACACCCCATTGTAGAGAAAGGCACAAGGCAGTAGCCAACAACGGAAGGCAACGAGATGTAATGAGCCATTGAGGATGGACGCTTCAGTCTCTGGCACACAGGCCACAACAGTACAGGAAAGCAACGATATGTAGTAGCAAAGTGAGTACATACTGGCCTCTAACAGAGGAGACAACACAGACACACAACAATGGAGTAAGTACTATAGAATGCTGGAGTATACGGTCTGTGGAGTCTTTCGGGGATGGTTACAGTCTACGGAGTTGTAAGCTGGTGGTCAATGAAGACCACCGTTACATGTGGAGGAATGACTAATGGTCGTCCGTTACTTGACACTAAATCTCTGATATAAATGGTTTTAAACGCCAATCTTAATGGTCGACGTTAATATCCAAGGAGCCGTTGTGGGGACGGAGGGAGGTGGAGGCATACAGGCTCCACTATAAATAGGGATGGAAATCATAGAAAAATCATCATGAGAAAACACATACCTTGATTTTCCAACTACTCCACCTCGTCGGAGCCCCCAATCGTCGACTAACAGTGGTATTAGAACCTAGTTTAACCGCACGATCGCTGCTCCGTCGTTCGCGAACTACTTAGTGAATCTTGACACCCACCGGCGCACGTCGCCATCCCCTACGCGCAATCTTCCTCCCTCGCACTGCCAGTCCAAACCCTACGTGCGCCGCTCACTTCTTGTGTGCGCCACACCACACGAGCAATCGCCATCCCCTGCGCGTGACCACCACGTGCCTCTCCGTCTGCACTGCTAGCCTCCGTGGCCACTCGCACACCCGTGCTCGCCATCTCCGCTCGTGCGATCTTTGCCCTTGAGCAATCCCTGCTTTGCTTCTCTGTTCCACCCCCCAAACGCTCGCGTTTCGTTTTCACGGGTTAGGCTATTTTTTGTCAACTTTAATGGGGTGGGCGGTCATATACTTTGCATGCTTAATTAATTAAAAAAAAAGGCGGGGGGGGGGGGGGGGGGGGGGG
>JAMKQA010051841.1:0-16148 GCA_024699735.1 Posidonia australis
TATGTATGATTAATGTGCCTTAGATAAATGATTTATATTCAGTACTTGAGTATATCAGATTTTCTTAAGTGATTATTTTATCAAATAATCAATAGTCATTTGTTATCATCAAAATGTATTAAGGATTTTTCCAACATAATGGACCTAGCTCCATGCCGAACTCTTTAAGGTCCTGCACCTACTTTGCCTTTTTGATATCATTATCTTTTCTTTTACTCCCTCATAGACGTGCGGTTTCACTCTAACCTCGACTTGGAGGTAATAAGTGCCCTATCTATTTAGGAGGCCTTTATTGGAAGAGGGTGGGTCAGTCCCTCAAAGATGTGATTTTATTGAGTGCATACTCCAACTCCTCTCAAAGGTATGATAAGGGTTGAGCTACAACGCACGCCTCTCATTCTTGGGTTAACTTCTGTCTTTGCCTTCTATCTTCTCTATTCTTTTATGCCCTTGCGAATGTATGTTTTCTTTTCTAGCTCACACTCTCAGTCACCCCTAACATTTTATCTCCCTCTTGGAGGTGTAGGAACCTTGCAGAGTTTGGGCATTTCGCCTGACTTTGGTGTTTGGTGGCTCCCTTGCTAACCTGGTTGTCTAAGTAGTGACAACTGAGGAGGGATAATCCATTCTGACATAGGCAAGCTTTTCCAATTTTTCATCATCGGGCAGAATATTATTGACAAGCAAACTACCCTTTTTAATTATTCTTGATGTTTTTTCCTATTGTGTTTTTTTTTCTTCTTTTCAACTTTTGTGCTTTTTCTATTTTATTTTTTTTGTGTTTTGGTATATGCAAACAAACGAAATAAAGGGAAAAAGGATACAGCTCCAATCCTTGTTGTTGTTGTCTTGCCGATGCCATCGATGTTCAAAGTAACTCCTTGTAGTGCCACTAGAAACCGAAATCAAGGCAGGTGTAACCAAAGCCATCATAAGCTTTATGGGAACTGAGATTGTCACTGTGAATGTTGAATCTGCTGGTGACATTAGGACTATATCTCTGTTGGAGTTGATATCTGTTGTGACTGCTATCTCCTACTTGATCCAGGGTATTTGCACGTGCTAGGTCAGATCGGTGCATGGCAAACTAGAAAACTTTAGGTTAGGCCCCCATATAGGAACAAGGCAAGAGTGGCACACATGAGTATCGTCGGACAGAACTGAGAAAAGAAAAGAGGACAAACTAGGCAAATGAGGAACAAGAGCAACGTACATATGTGCTACCAGACAGAAGCTGAGAGAGGACAAACTAGGCAAATGAGGCCACATGGATTCCCCAGGAAAAACTAGGAGAAAGAGGGAAAAACCTCTAAAGTTTCAGTATTCTTGGAGCTTGCAGGCTCAAACACGGTAAGGTCGGCTATTTTAGGGTGTGCACATGTGTGTGTAGGGGTGTGTGTGCAGGTGTATATGTGCACTACCTCCTGTGTGTTGACGACAATGTCCCCATTGTCAATCAAATCCTGGACAGCATTCTGAAGAGTAAAACACTTGTTTGTCGAATGTCCACGAGTGCGATGAAATTAGCAGAACAAGTTAGTCTTATACCACCTAAGAAGCGGGTCCAGTAGTGGACGAACCTCCAGTAGCTGCAGGAATGGCGCAACCTTAGGAAAGATGTCGCTCAACAAATCCCTGAGTGGGGTGAAGTCACTTTCCTTATGGCGAGGCTGCCTTTGTCGTTGTTGCTGCCCTTGTTGTACTGACGCAACAAGACGCATCGGTTCAACGGTGGTATGTGAATGTGTAATACGTACTGAATTAGATGCTAGTGAGGATAAGGATAAGGATATGGATGCGGGTGCGGTGGCTCGCGTGTCAACAACAATAGTCCCACTATCGATCAAAGTCTGAACGACATCCGCAAAGTGTGGCAATTATCAATCGAATGCCCTAGGGCTCGATGATAATCGTAGTATACGTTCGCGTCATACCACCGAGGGAGTGGAGTTGGTGGGGGACGTGGATCCGAGAGTCTTAGAAGCGACACAACATGAGGAAAAACAACCCTTAGCGACTCACCCAATGGAGTGTAGTCACTTTCAATGCGACGACCTCGTTTCCTCTTAGGTTGCTGTCCTTGTTGAGCCGATGTAATGTGATGCACCAGCTTGACAGTGGGAGGTGTGCACCTAGTGTGCATGATGACCTACATGTTGGGACCTGATCCTGATGTTGAGGTGAGTTCTGAGTATGTTGTGTAGTGTATGATGTTGAGCGCGAGACCAACAGCTACGGCATCGGTACAGCTCCAGGTGATGGACTCGAGAAATGTTGTACTCTCACACAACTAATGGGTTCATTTCTAAATGACATTGATGCATGCTGTGACCAATGCAGTTGTGGTGCAGGAGGCAGAGATAACGCCTCCATCGCTGGAGCGGTGTGATGTTGAGGTGATGGTATGGGCGATAGTGTAGTGAGGTGAGCCTACAATGCTGTAGTGGTCTGCACTGGAACCTCAGAGGTCGAAAAGGGAGGACTCTCAACAGGATCAAGAGAAAGGGTCATGTGCTCAAACCCTTGAGCCACAAATCTCAAGTACTGAGCTTGTGTGGCCGAAGACCCATCAAAAGATAGGTCAGAAGGCAAGAGCGAAATAGGAATGGCCTCTAAAATAGATGAAACCGCAGCAAGTTGATCTCCTAAAACAGGAGGGCCCGAGAGATATGGTGCAGTTGGCAGAACTTCTGGGACCTGTGTGGTAGTCACCACAGTCAAATCAGTGACGGGCCCTAGATCGGCTTGTGTCTGCCACTGTTCCGGAAGAGGGGGTAAAGATCCTCCATGATTCCCAAATCAGGACGCACAGAGGGAAGAAGGAGCAGTCAAAGTGAGAGAAGGAGGATCTGAGTGTGGGACCCCCTTCAAAACAATAACTGGAGGCTTGCAGGCCTGCGGTGCCATGGCTAACCGCATGTGAAATAAATGAAGCTGCAGAAAAAAGGCAAATGCACGAGCTCTAAGACGGGAGGCCGTCTTAAAGCCAAAAAGTGACCAATAGCTTAGAAAAGGCAAGGGAAAACAACCACGGGAGGCTGCCCACAACGGAGACACCCTAGCTCCTAGCTGAGAGCCTCGCAACAAGTTACCTGAGAAAACAGGCAAGAGAAACCGGTATCAAAACCATGACAACGACGTAAAGACAAATGTGAGTTATTAAAGTGGCATGCAATGACACACAATGCAGATGAATGTCCTAAAGTGCACTCTCTCACCATGCATGTCCCATATGGGGTTGATCACACGAGACGCACTCATGGGTTTGGGCTTTGACTCTGGTCAAAAAAATAAGGTTCCTGTTCTAAATCTTGGCTGGAGCACAGGCAGTGAACGGGTGGTGCGTTAGTGGCCTCATCTCTTGCAGTAGCATGGAACTGTACCCTCTACTAACACCGACACGACCACAGACAAAGGGGGAAAAACTAGCAACACGCCCTATGCCAAAGCTATAGAACGGGCTGCTAGGATTGTCCTTCATAAACTGTGGGTGGATTCAAAGGAGAGGATGCATGCTTTCTAAAATAATCATTCATGCAATATGCTTTTGTATTATTTACTTGCGTTTTATTAAACCATGGGGAATTGTGAGCATTTGTCTCTAGTTATGCCTTATTATTTATTTATCTGAGTTTGTGTGTTTTATTTTAACCAGATGGGGAAGCAAACATGTCTCTACTTTCCTAATCATGGCAAATACAAATAAAGGGAAGAAAACACACAATCATGGCATCTAAAAAGTCAATCAACAAGCAAAAGGTATGAACATGGCATGTGCTGGTGTAGTGCTCAAAGTAGGTGAATAAAAGCAAGTATTGACAAACAAAAGCATGAATTAGGTCATGTGCATGTGCGGTGGCATGGCAATGGTGTAAAAAGGCACAAAAAGGCATGTTCAGTCAAATATGTACAAGCAAACAAACACAAAGTATACAAACCAAAGACAAGCAAGAAAATCGAATCGAAAGCCAGAATCTGGTTATCCCCAGCAGAGTCGCCAGTTCCTATGACCATACTGGTGGAACCCTACATAGCTCTCCTTATGGTGCATGGAAGCACACGAGGAGTCCCGATACGATCACGATGAAGATGGTGAATCCAAGGAAGATGACTAGACTCGAAAACACCAAGGAAAGATGAGAAAAGGATAAGGAAAGGAGTCACCACCTAGTCTTTTAATGGAAAGACGAGGAAAACCAATCACAAAGGAAAAAAACCAAAGAAACCAAGGCGAAGAAAACATATGCATGCTCCGTGCCTAATGGATGAAATGCACAAATCAATGCGGGCTAGAGAAAGGGTAAGGATTCTTGTTACGCATAGGGAAGGGGTTAGGCACTCCCATGCGCCTGAGGAACTCGGTCTTTCTTGGTTTCTTACTTGCTAATGGTCTATAGTGTGTATACTTACCTATTCTGAAAGCACATGCCAAAGATGACTGGAAAACATGCCAAGGGTAGGAGGGACCGAAAAGGAAGTGCCCTACGGAGCAACAGTGATGGAAAGAGACTTGCTAGTGCGTTGGGCCATGGCTGACCGGGAACGGGTGAGAACCAGACTACAATGGCAAACAATGGGATGAATCCTAGGATGAGCTATCGTCAAAGTGACAAATAACTCAGGAAAAGACAATCAGCAACGAAGCGTCGCAAACAGGGGAGTCAAGGCAGGAACACTCAAGCAGTGGCTAAGGAACTCACGCTCTACTACCTGAAAAAGAGAAAACTACTGGTGTTAGAACCAGCAACGAGATGCAGTTGTTATAGTGGCGTGAATGTCATTCATGCACATGGATGCAACTAACATACTCTCTCTCACCAACTAAGTGTTTCCTAGAAGGTCGTCTACTCCGGGGTCACACATGGGTAAATGGGTCTCCAACTCAGGCTAGAAAGTAAAGGTCTCTGCTTTAAATCCTGGCCAAAGCGCAAGCAGTGAACGGGTGGTGCGTTTGTGGCCTCGTCTCCTGCAGTAGCATGAAGCTGTACCCTCTACTAACACCGACACGACCCCAGACAAGGGGGACAAACTAGCAAAATGTCCTATGCCAAAGCTATAGAATGGGTGTAGACACCCCGATTTTGCAGTCACTTGGCGACAAGCTCCTTTGGAAGATGTTCTGGTTGCAACCACCACCCTTAAACCCTAACTCCACCAAAACCCAAAACCATCAAGCCCACTTAGGCCCACACAAGCCCACTCTAACCTAATCAAAGTAAAAACCAATAATCAAGAATCAAAACCAAATAAAATCCATTTAAAATATTTAAAACCCTAATTAAAACCAAAATTAAATAAAATCCACCTAAATCCACTTAAAACCCTAATTAATCAAGTAAAACCATAATTAAAACCATAATTAAATAAAGTTCACCTAAATCCACTTAAAACCCTAATTAATCAAGTAAAACCCTACTTAAAACCAAAACTAAATAAAATCCACCTAATCCACTTAAAATCCTAATTAATCAAGTGAAAACCCTAATTAAGGTCAAAATTAAATAAAATCCATTTAAACCACTTTAATCCATTTAAATTCAAGGAAAAAAAACCAAAATTAAACCCAATACCCTCAAAAACTCTAAAGTCACTTAATTGAGTTAAAAACCCTAATTAAACTAAAAAATACTTAATTAAGACCCTAATTTAAACTAAAAATTCTAATTAACATCTAAAACCCTAATAGCCCCTAAAATAATTAAAATCCAAAATTGAAGCTAATTAACTAAACCATGAACATTAAAATCAAAGAATTTAATTAAAACAACAAAAAACCTAAGTTAAATAAACTTTAAAAATCCCTAAACCCTAATCACAAAAACCCTAAAAGGGAAAAAAACAATAATCCTAAAATATTTTAATCTAAAACCATGTAATTATAACCTAAATTAAAATCATAAAATCAAAATCATAAACCTAATTAAAAATCAAAACTTAAAACAAAACCAAAACATTAAAACCTAAAACAACAAAAAACCTAAAACAAAAAAAAACAAAACAAAAGCCCAAAAAAAAACAAGGCTTGTTAAGCCCAATACATCCATTTTCCTCTTCAATCACAAACTTTAGAGAAATACCAAAATAATTCCGACGATCTCCCAGCATCTCCGGCGATCCCAACCACAACCCCCAACTGCCAGCCATGATGCCCACGATGCCACGATCATCTTTGTGTCATCCACTCCTTTTAAAGCTTGAAAAAAACCACCAACAGAGGGTAGAGGGGGGAGAATGGGCAACGCCGAAGAAGAGCAACTGTCACTGATAGTCCTGACCGCTTGCCACCGTTTCTTCCCTCGTTTGAGCACCTAAAAATCTCCTCGAGGCCCCTCACGACACCCAACCATCTTCTCACCCCCAGAAGCCCCAAGACATTAGCGACCAAAGTGTCCACCGGAGAGCAGCGCCACCGTCAAGCACCGTCGGAGGACAACCAGACCGCCACACAGGTACTCCTTCCTCTTTTCTTTTAATTTCAAAAGGGTTTCCCGTAGGTCTGTGGAGTCCACTTAGGCCTCTGGTCACATCTCGTCGGAGATACGCCTCCTGTGAGTCGTCTCCCTCTTCTCTGGTGGTGGGTTCACCACCACCGGTGAGGCTTAGGCTTCCTGGTCCAAGGGAGGCCCCATAGGCCTTCCCCCCTCTTACTCCTCCTTCCTCTTCTTCCTCCCGAAGTCCCCTTCAATTGAGCAAGGACCCTCTGGCCTCCTGTGGTCAGAGCCAACGCCACTGTCGCCGCCGCTACGTCGACCGACGATGTCGATACTCTGGAGCCCTCCAAGCGCCGACACAACCTCCGCGCGCTTCCTTGACGAACCTCAAGCTCCCACGAACTACAGAGAGCCTTCATCCCGACGCTTGAACTGCCACAGTGGTCTGACGACCCACCACGTTGTCACCGTCGACAGGGAGACAGGGTGGATGCCTCCTTCGCTCACGAAGTCTCCTGGTACCTCTAGAACGTTCGCCGCATCACCCCGAAGCCACTCCGGTGCTCGTCGTGTTGTCTCAGCCTCCACATCGCTGTCAGCTCCCTCCACCGTCGTCTTCTCCGACATCGACTACCGCTCATAGGAGCCCGAGACGGGGAGGGCACCCCAAGCACCCCCCAGTCTGCCTAAAGCTACCGAAGGCAATGCCACACGTCCCTCAAGCTTTTTCGACCACTGCCACCACCTTCCTGCCGCTGTGCCACCGCTAGAGGCTCGCTGGAGTCCGTGTTGAAGTGGAAACGTCGACGATCTTCGAAACAACTAGATTTAGGAAATTATTTTTTAGTTTTCAATAATTGCACATAGGCCCTAATTATCATTACATTTAGGTCCTTGGAATTTCTTTCAGGTCCTTTTTTCTTGCATCCAAGTCTTTTTTTATTACTTTTGGGTCCTTTTTTATTACACTTAGATCCTGTGTTTTTGTGTTTAAACCCTTGAAGATTTAAATAAGTTTCATTCCTTTATTATTTTAGTAAATATTGCATATTTTGTCCTGTTTAAATTTTAATTTCATTTTTAGTCCCATAAATGTTTGTTTCTTTACAACTAAGCCCCTGAGATCATGTTTTCTTTGCATTTAAGTCCTGAGCTTTTGCATTTTGCCCCTAGAGTTCTTTGAAAAGAGTTTCCTTTGTACAATTTGTATTTTAAACCTTAAAGTTATCCATAATTGCACTAATCATGTAAAAAACTTGATTTTTATCACATTTTGGTCCTGAAAATTTGCAAATCAGTCCCTTAATTCATTCTATAATGTTTTCTAGACAGGAAGATTTACATCTAGGTCCCTGAAACTTCCTTAAATCATTAATGATGGTTTTAATTGTATTTTAAATCACATTTTAACATGTTTCACATTTATTGATCAATTGTGCTTGTAAATCATCACTTGAGTAAAGATTTCATCGACAAAACCCTGTTTGCAATATAAATGAATATCTGATTTCACATTTTTGTCAGATTTGCACCCTATGTGGGAATTTAGCACAGTAGACCATAAGTTTTCAAGAAATTACCAAAAGTGCAATTTTCACACATGTCACATCACATAGCCACATTTTCTTTAAATTCTACATCCTAGCATCAGGATAAGACTTTTTAAATACATTTTCAACCATGAACTTTCCCTTTCTGTGAATTTTGCACATTAAACCCTGAGTTTTTAGGGAATTATCTAAGTACAATTCTCACATGTCAGTGTCACATTTTTCTTTGGTCCATCATCAGTACACCAGGATAGAAGTTTCTAAATGTATTTTGATCCAAGTTTTCATCCTTTTTGTGAATTTTGCGTTTTGGTCCTTATACTTGTCTTTTATTGTTTTTGCATCGTTTTATTGTTTCAAGACCTCTTCCTTTGCATGTTTTCTTTTTCCTGACATTTTTCATACATTTTGACATATCTTAGACCATGCATGCATTTATCACATTTGACCACTGAAATGACTAAATTGCCCCTATGTCATCAATTCATGCACATGTATGTCAATTATTGCACCAAGTCATGCATAATCCATGTCCAAAGCATTTCTTAACATCCTTTACCCATTTAGGTACATTTTCATACGTTTTTACATGGTTTTGTTGTATTTGCACTTTAGTTTATCCTTTTTGAATAAATCTGCATTTTATGCATTCATCCGTGGATTTTTCTCTAACCTGTCTTCAGATTCCTTCATTTGATATTCGATTTGACTATCTTTATTCCATACTTTCATATTTTTTCAATTTGATTTAGATTTCATCGCCCGAGGGCGTATATTAACGGACCTGAAGGCCGACATTGGCCCCACCACGGATTATTTTCCCTTTTTTATTTTCACGACCTTTTCCATTATTCTGATGACTCAGGTTGACCCAACTTTCTATCTTTTTGACCTCAGTATGGTTTTCTGGACTATTCTTTACAAAAGCATCGTCATTTTATGTGATTTTCTTCTCATCTCACCATTTACCTATTTTATGTGGATTTCTTTGCAATTTTTCCTTTTGGATTTCTATGGTGTTTTTTGCACTCCTAATGATTTAGGTCTGTTGTATTTTTGATCCCCTTGACATCAGTATTGTTTTCTGAACCATTCTTTACAAAAACATTGTCATTTTATGTGAATTTCTTCACATGTCACAGTTTTTCTATTTTATGCGGACTTCTTTGCAATTTTCCCACCTTGATTTCTACGATGCTTTCTTCGATTCTGACGACTTGAGTCAGCTGCATTTTTGACATTCTTGAGACCTGTATGATTTTCCGATCCATTCTCGCCAGAAACCTCGTCATTTCATGTGATTTTCTTTGTTGGGTCATACTTTGTGATTTCATCATTTTATGAGCATTTCTTCGCAGTTTTCGCGTACCTTCTTATACATCCATCCAGTCTTGTCTTGGCATTCATATCAGCATGATTAGCACACGATCTAGGCATAGCAAGCATTCACCTAGCCTCTAGTAAGCAAATTAGACTAGAAAGACCGAGTTTCTCGGGCGTACGGGGGTGCCTAACGCTTTCCCCGTGCGTAATAGGAATCCTTACCCATCCTCTGGTTAGTAGACATCTGGCCTTCATGTTTGCATCTCATTCATTAACTTTTTGTGATTTGTTTGTGGTTTTCCTCGTCTTTCCCTCAAAAGACTAGGTGGCGACTCCTTTTCTTTTCCGTTTTCATAAAAGACTAGGTGGCGACTCCTTTTCTTTTCCGTTTTCATAAAAGACTAGGTGGCGACTCCTTTTCTTTTTGTTTTCATACCATCTCACGCCTTCGCCATCTTGGCATGGATGTGGCCTCCTCCCTATGGCGCGACCTTGCACCGAATCCCCTAAGCCTAGCACGGTCACAACAGGCTACTAGAATTGTCCTTAACGAACTGTAGGTGGAATCAAGGGAGAAGATGTATGCCCTATATGATCAATCATGCAATACGCTTTTGTGTTTTTTACTTGCAGTTTATTAACCAGGGGGAGAGTTCGATTTGGTCTCTAGTTTTGCCTTATTAATTGTTCTCTGAGTTTGTGTATTTTATTTTAACCAGAAGGGGGAAACAAACACGTCTCTACTCTCCTAGGCATGTCAAGTGCAAAAAGGAGAAGAAAACACACAATACGGCAAGCAAGCAGGCAAATAACAAGCAAAATGCATGATCATGGCATGTGTAAGTGTCGTGGCATCATGATTGTGAAAAGAAAAACATCCATCACATCAAAAGGCAAGATATATAGCATGTGTGTGTGCAATGACAGAGCAAATGTGTGAAAGAAAGTGCGAAAGGCACGTTAACCAACATGTGAAGCCACAGCAAGCAAAAAGACTAACCTGAAAGGCAGAATCTTGTACTCCCCAACACAGTCGCCAGTACTGTGATCATGCCAACCCGGGGGTCCGGCACGGAATCGTGCCAGATGAAGGAGATCACAGCCATGAAAGATGGTGAAGGCGCAAGATAGAATGAGACGAAAAAGAAAAGGAGTCGCCACCTAGTCTTTTAAGGGAAAGACGAAAAAAACACAAAGAATGGGATGCATGTGATGCCAATGTGCCACCTAGTCTAATTTGCTTGCTAGGGGCTAAATGAATGTTTGCTAAACCTAGATCATGCTCTAAACATGTCAATATGAATGTCGGGACAAAATCGGATGAATATGCAAGATAATATGTGAAAACTACGAAGAAATCCATATGAAATGATGAAATCACGAAATATGACACCACAAAGAAAACCACAAGAAATGACAAGGTTTTTGGAAGGAACACATCGAAAAACCATATTGACATCAAAAAGATAGAAAGTGGAGTTAACCTAGGTCCTCAGGATCATGAAAAAAGTCGTGAAAATCAAAAGGGAGAAATAATCAGCAAATGGGCCAATGTGGGCCATTTAGTCAGTTTGTGTACGCCCTCAAGCGATGAAATTCAAATCAAATCAAAAAAATTCCGAAATGTAGGAGTAAAGGAAATTAAATCGAATGTCGGATGAGGGACTCCGAAAATAGAGTGAAGAAAAATCACGAAAGAAGTACATGAGATGCATCTGGCTAAAAAGGATGGACTGACACGCAAATGCGACAAAATCTACGTAAAATGCAAGAATAAGTGCCTAAATGTGCAAAAAGGTGCTAAAGAATGACCTGGACAATAATTATGCAAGACTGAGTGCAAAAATTAACATACGAGTGCATGAATTGATGGCAGGGGCAACTTTAGTCATTTTGATAGTCAAATGTGATAAATGCATGTATGGGAATGATGCATGATCTAAGTTATGTCAAAATGTGTGTCAAATGTTAAGAAAATTTTATTTGTGAGAAAATGTGAAAAGGATAAGATCTTAAAAATCGTAAAATGATGTAACTGCAGTAAAAGACAAACACAAGGACTGAAATGCAAAATTCACGAAAGGATGAGAATTTGGATCAAAATGTATTCAGTGACTTCTATTCTAATGTGCAAATGATGGATCAAATGACAATGTGGCACTGAGATGTGTGAAAATTGCACCTAGATAATTTCCTGAAAACTCAAGGTCTGAAGTGCAAGATTCACACATAAGTGCAAATGTGACCAACATATGAAATCAAATACTATTTAACAACGCAAACACGATTTTTGAGTGATATCTATGCTTAAGTACCGCATTACAAATGCCCATGAAGAAATGCAAAAAAAGTATGTCAAAACACTTTAAACCCTAATTAATGGATTTCAAATTAGTCTAAGGGTCTAGATGCGAGTTTTCTGTGCCCATGAATTATTTATTAAGATCTCAGGGACTTATGTTCAAATTTTCTGGGCCTAATTTTGATAAAAATTGGGCTTTCATGTTGATCAAGGTAATTATAAACTTTGTTAGGGTCAATATGCAAAATTTCCAAGAAGAAACTCATTTCTTAAAAAACTCTAGGACTTATTGCAAAAGCTCAGGACTTAAATGTGATAAAAATTCAATTTTAATGATGGTCAATGTGATTTTAAAATCCTTCAGGGTCAGAATACAAATTTCACAAGGAACACTCATTTTAAAAAGTTCTAGGGGCCAAATGTTAATATTCAAGACTTAATTATAAAGAAAACATGGATGCAGAGGTTTAATTGTGAGAAAACATATACTTACAGAACTGATAATGAAATTAAAATGCAATAGGGTAAAGCATGCAATATTTACAATAACAATAAAGAAACTAAAGGATTATTTAAAATACCAGGGACTTAAACATAAATAAAAGAACTCAACAGTAATAAAAAGAGGACTCAAACACAAACAACCTAAAACTAAAGGGAAAAAAAGTAAAAGAAAAATAAAAAATAAAAAAAGGCAGTGATCGTCAACGATTCGAAGATCGCCAGTGATAGAGGAGTGGGGAGGCCTTGGCCTCCCCATCAAACGATCCCTTATCGAAGGGTGGGAAAAGCAGGAAAAGGAGGAGAGAGAGAGATCGATCGACGCTGATGATCCATCTAGTAGCTGGAACGGCGGGTCGACGTCACCCCGACCGTTCTTCTCCGGCGACAGCATGCCTCTCGGGCGACGATCCTGCGAGCATCCAAGCGGCGAACGGAGGGTCTCGGGAGCTTGGAGAAGACACGGTGAGGCTCTTCGGAGCATCAGGCACAGCTGTGGTGGCTTGAGGTGCGCTACCCATCTCAGGCTCCGACGACGGTTGCAGGTGACGACGGGGATGGCGTTGCAGCGGCGGGAGCGCTCGAGTGGAGATCAAGGGACGCTCGGTGGACCACGGGGAGGCTTTCAGAGGTGTTGGTTCGTCGCAGGTGTGACCAGAGCATCCCAGGAGATTCCATGGTGCAAGCGGTCGACGACGGAGCAACGACGACGTCTTCAGGCGCTCGAGGGCCCTCCCCTGAGTGATAAGATCTCAAGGAGGATGAGGAGGAATAGGGGAGGGAAGAAGGAAAGGCCCGGGGGCTTTGCCAAGACCTGGGAAGCTTGGGGCCTCGCAGGTGGTGGTGAACCCACCACCGAAGGCGACGGCGTCGGCAGACAAGGGTGACCCCTCCGGCCAATCTCAACCAAAATACTAGGGAAATGTTCTAGACCTAACGGGGGATGCTCTGGATAGGAGGAAAGGGGAAAGGGAGTACCTGGTTGCTGTTCTCTTGATGAGGCTCGCCGGCGACGCTCCTCTTGTGGTTGCTTCGGCAGAGAGGCTAAGGATTCTGGGGCTGCCCAAGGATGGGGGAGGCGCTCTGGTTGTGGAAGGATGCTGGATTTTCTCTGGGGATCGAGGCACTGAAAAGGGCTAGAAGCTAGATGTGCTTAGGGAGGCTCGAAGCATATGGGTTTTGGATGGTCGGCAGCAAGGGTTTTAAACTCTGGTGAAGCCTTCTCCCACTGTCGATCATCCTCCTCAACCACTAGGTGCTGTAGGATCGAGCGTGTGATGAGGTAGGATGGTCCGGAGATCACAGGAGGTTGAGGATGTGCTCCGGAGTTCTCGGGATTGATCGTCGGAAATCTCGTTGGAGATGTCGGGGTCGTCGGTGGTGAGAGCTTGCTGGAATTATTTTTGACTTTTCCAAAGTTTTCTAGTTTATGGATTAACTAGGCTTATTGGGCTAACGATTGGGCCTAGGGTTTTAGTTTTCTGATTTTTTTTGTTTTTGGGATTTGTTTTTAAGGTTTTTAAATGGATTTTGGGTTTTAGGTTTAGGCTTTTATTTATGTTTTATGATTTTAATTAAATTTCTGATTAAGGTTTAATTAATTGGTTTTAAATTAGGGTTTAAATTATTTTAGGTTTTTCTTTATTTTGTTTTGGAATTTTTAAGGTTTTTCTTTTAGGTTTTTTATTGGGTTTTGTGATTTTAATTTATTTTTTGATTTTGTGATTTAGGGTTTAATTAATTGGTTTTTTAATTTAATTAGGGTTTTTGATTTTAATTTAGGGTTTTTATTTGATTAATTTGGATTTCAAGTGGATTTTATTTGGTTTTACTTGAATTAGGGTTTTTGTTTGATTAATTGGATTTTAAATGTTTTAAATGTGTTTTGTTTGGTTTTCATTTTGATTAGGTCAAAGTGAACTGGTGTGGGCCTGACTGGGCTTGTGTGGGTTTGAGGGTTTTGGTGGAGCTAGGGTTTAGGGTTTTAAGGTTAAAAATTAGGGTTTTGGTGGTCGCAACTAGAGCATATTTCCATAGGAACCTGCTGCCAAGTGACTTCAAAATCGGGGTGTCTACACCGGTGTTTTTGAGTCGTTTTTCCCATCCTCGGAAGCGCCAGACTCGTCGTTGCCCTATCGACTCCCATGTGGTCCCGATCGCGTGGGGAGTGCGGTTCCCCTCCGCCGGTATGGTCATAGGTGTGATGCAATGGAGGTGCACTACGGTGATGGATGACTCATTCACTCTCCCCTAAAGCCCATTAAATAGCCCAAAACAATCCAAACCTTCAAAATCCCCATTTTCCACAACCAGCAGCCTCCACATGGTCTTGGGAGATGGAGGAATAGGCCCAGAATCCTAAAGCCAGGCCCATCACTAGGTTAGGCATGCATTCAAAGTGTGGTTTTGAGAAGAGAATTGTAGGTGGTTATTTGTGACAAAAACTCTGAGTGGCAATAGCCAGCGAAGAGTATCGACACGGATAGCTGGTGAAGTGCCCTATCTTAGAACATTGCAGCCAACGAGGTTAGTGGATATTCTGTTACTCAGGACCACTTAATTCCGCCTCACCATTGGCTGGCATGGATCTGGGAATGTTCCATGTCTTTTTGTACCTTCATTCAAACACCAAAAATCCAATCAAACAAACTGAAATCAAATCTCAGTCACTCAGCCTAAACCGTTAGCCATCAATGACCAATATCAACCCAATTCCTCTATATAATAGCCTCGTCACTTACAAGAAGGCTTTCTGAGAATTCTGAAAGATCCCCTTGATACAGACCTCTAGTTCTCAGCCTTGAGCATCCAGACCACCCATTGCCTAGAATTCCGTCCATCCATCGTTAGAATTCCTCAACGACCCTTCCACTGAGCATCATCCAGCTCAATCAACCCCTGTTTGAGCTCCACCTTCCCTTAGGCACTGGTATTCCCGTCTTGTGTATATGAGTTATGTCCAAACCCAGAGCATCGCCGTCTCCCATCATCATTCGATCATCACACCATTCATCGGTGAGCACTTCGATCAGCCCCACCTCTAAACGAGGCAATTCACATCGATTCTTCGTAGGTAAGCGTTCTCCCTTGCTCCAGTGATACATCCTTTACAAGAGCTTAGTCTACTTGTGTATTCCTGTTTGTATTTCATTGTTGTTTTTCATTGAATTTCCGATTTTCTTCTTCGACATTGCATCCCTGCATCGACGATGCACCTATGGTTTCGGGTGAGGCTTCGGCCGTTGAACTCAAACCTCATGTGTCGCTACATTTTCTCGTCCGCCCTCGATGACGAAAGCACATCATCACTCAACCCTTAAGTCAACCGACCACTTTGCCCATGAAAGACTGATGATGAGCCCACTGAGTTGCCCCTATGAGGCGAGACGAGCCACGTTTTCGTTTGCTTTCATCATGCATGGCATCTGCATCTCGTCTCTAAACCTCCTCCCCCTTCATCACCTCTGCGGCCCTGAACGAAGCTCGTTGACCTCTAACATGGCCAGAGAGTCCAATTTGGCTTGAACTTCGGTGAGCTAGGTGGGTGGGGAGATCCAGACGTCCACCACATGATCTGATAGCCTTAGTGTCTTCCTAGCATCTTGTTCTTGCTTACATGGTTTTTCATTGATTCATTTCATTATTTTATCGAGCATAATTGAGAGATAAAGTTTACTACATCTGAATTGCAAAACACTAGATGCCTTTTGCTAGCGGATCATAGGAGCACACATCCTCAATTGATGGTAACAACGCATTATCCTAGCAAAACTTAGCGGTGCGTTTTGCTAGTGATTCAAACAGTTTATAAAGCACTTGTTTACATTCCTATTTGTTTTCTACTCAACTTTCTTGCTTTGTTTCTTTTCCAGAGAATGTTTTATTACATCCTAGCATGGCATCTGTTAGAAATATTACATTAATTTTGATGATTATTTACTTGTGCATATTTTCATAAATATTATAACTTGAAAAGATATAAAGTGTCTTATCATGAAATCAAAAACGGCATACCGGCATCAAGAGCGGTAGACCGTTTCA
>JAMKQA010051842.1:0-15420 GCA_024699735.1 Posidonia australis
GAAGAGGGGCATAGATCCCAACTGAGTTTGTATTTAATTGGGTAAACTTTTTTTCCATAAGCAAAAAATCTAACATCAGGGACCTCTTTACCAGGAAAAGTCTTAATCCTTACCCTGGCAAACCCCAAAAATTTCACTCTGTCAATAGATAGATCTACTTCCAGCAGATCTGAAAAATCTGAAACCAGTCTATGGAATACATCTGTGCACCATAAATGGTGGGGAATCCCTTCCAACCTGATCCAGGTCCCCTCTTCCTTCAGAGAAAGCATTGCATTGGAACTAGGCGTCCAATGAACAAACGATGCGGAGAGGGACAGGAGGGAGGACCCAAAACAACATAGTATATCATTTTTAATCTTAATGGAAGGAAATTTTAATAAAAATTTCTCTAGAGAAAAGTCAGAAATCTCTACTTTAACATGTTGAGGCCAGTTGTTAAGGATGTGCTGCGATAAAGTGTCAGAAGAAAGAAGAGATGAGTGATCAGTGACTATCGCACAACAAGAGTAATGTATCGTGAGGTCACAGGAGGCGTCAGAGGGGTAGATAACAATGGGGTTTTGGAGTGAGAAACCAGCCATTATAGAATGAGATCTGAGCTCCTGAAAAAAGTCGCAAATAGCTACCGAATGAGTAGATGCTATACATCTATAACAAGCACCAGTAAATCTACAGTTGTTCTTAATATGACCACGCAAACCACACTTAAAACAACGTTCATTATCACGACAGAAGCGTACCAGAGGGGAAGGAACTTTCTTCTTCTTCTTCACCAGCGTCCACCCAAGAGAACCAGCCTTAGAGATGGGAGCACTATCAAATGAATTTTTAGAAGAGCAAGAAGGATTCAAAGCGGCAAAACGCGAGCCACCGCACAATATCTCAGTATCCTCAATAGAGTGGTCAGAAGAAATCTCTGTCGCAGAGATTTCTATCAGAAAATTCGGCGAGAAATTAATTTTTTCTGGGGAAGGGAAGAAGTTTCCATTCCCAGACAGAGAAGCCACCTCAGCATTAATGTCAGAAAAGACGTGAGAAGAGCAGGAGGCAGAACTATTAAGCACGTCGTCAGACGTGCGAATAACCAAGGGCCCCACCGAATCAACAGTCGAAGGAAAAGTAATAGAATTATCATAATTAATCACGGAATTTTCATTTTAACCCCCTCCATTACGCCTAAAAATATTAATCACCTCGTTAAAATCAGGGGGGAATACCGAGAATACCCCCACACAGAACATGAGGAGCCAGAGAAACTTGACTTCTCAAGCACACAGCTCCTAGAACCAGGAATCGCTCTCCGCCGGCTCACCGGCGGGAGAGAGATCGCCGGAGCAAAGGGGGAAAATATAGGGTCTACACAAACAGAAGGCTGAGAATCTGAACAAATAGCTCCATGGGATCGAGGAAAAATCCCCAGCACAGATCTAAAAACTAAAGGCATGCCATCCGCAGTGAAAAAACCAGGAAAACCATGTACTAAAGTAGAAATATGCTCAAATATCACCGATCCTTAAGCAACAATAATATCCGAACATAATAAGCATGAAACCACCGAATTCAACCAGATCGGCGACAAATATTTACTAAAATAAAAGCAATCCACAATAATATCCACTGCAAATTTAGAATAGTAACTCAGGCAAGAAATAGGGCTGTATTTAACCAACAGAGGGCCAGATCCGGACGATTGGGGGTCGTCCGAGGTGGATCTGCCCCAAAGAGAACCAGATGGAGGAGAAGGAGGAGATAGATCGGAGATCTAGAAGAGAAGAAGACGCTTTCCTCTTCCGACTTCCCTGAATAGGAGTCGTCGGAGAAGAAAGGGGGAGAGATATTACCAGCCGACGTCGCGCCTTCACAGGCGAGGGGCTCGCAGAGAGCACCTCCCCTACCAGATTAGCCTTGCGCGAGGGGAGGTTATAGGGAGGAGGATCACGGCGACCGCAGGGTTTACGTCGACCCGCCACCATAGGGTTTCACGGGGGTGAGACGCACAGATCTTGAGCGTAGGGTTACACACACTTTTTTCGCGAGAGCAAGCAGAACTGTTTATTTTGTTTGGTTCTTGCGTAAAAATATATTAGCTTCATCAGTCACCGTGGGATGGTAATGGACTGTCTCGAGGATATCATTGCTTCAATGGGAACTGGGATGGTTTATGGTATTGGAAATTGCCAACGATTACATACAACTTCGAAAGATTGGATGTGTTGTTGAGTCTCACAAGGACGATCTATAAGAGGTTTCCGATTGGATGATCACTGACTTGTCTTGCCATAAGATCATCCCCGACAACACGTCTATTTTTGGAACGAGATTATAAAAGGTGTGTCTATGGTATTTATATGGATATAAAAGAATTTGATGGACATGAAAATTTTTAATTTTGATTATTCATTAAAATATATAAATAATGAGATTTATAATTGTAAATAAATAATTAAAATTACTAATATATAGTTATAGTTTTGTGAGACAACATCATAGGTATCATAGATTTTTTTTTTTTAATATTTGATTATGAACTAGTAGAGATGAAGACCTACATGAACTATGCCCCTGGTGGGCGTCCAGCAGTCGATTTAGATCCTTATTCTTGTTGAAATGAATAAGTAGCAAAAATCTTAGTTCATGATTAATTATTCATTTTCTATTGGATTATACAAATCCTTACGGTAAATGATGTCCTTCATCTTGGACTTCAAAAGTTGCTAATTGCCTTTTGTTGACTTTACTACGGGGTCGACTGAATTTGCTATCTAGATCTGCACAAAACACACTTGATAATAACTAATCAAGGCTTAGGTATTGAAGGTGCAATGACGATGGCGACGTCGATATTGGAGCTTCGGTGGATAAGGATTTCCGATGGTCATTCTTTTCTCTTTGTTTTTTTTTTTGTATCCACCACCACCTCTTTTTATAAGGAGCACAAATACTCGTTACCCCCTCTGCTCCAAACGCTCCCGAGAAATTTTCGACGACATCATCGACCGTTTCAAAAGAAACGACCATCAGTTACTGTGGTCTTCGTTGACTATGTTCCAACATTTGCTACTTGGTTACGAAGACCAAACATTATATTCCTTTAGACACTTTCACTATTCATGAGAAGTTTAAAATTATTTTCCTTTCTCATTTTCCTTCCTTTATTATTTTTATTTTCATTACCTATAGAGATATTTCTTAATCTCATTAAGTTCACAAACTTGATAAACTTTTCCGTTGGAATCCCTTTTGTCAAAGAATCAGCAATCATATCATTTGTGGGAATATAACTTACTTTTATTTTCCCATTTTCCACAATGTCACGAATATAATGATATTGTATCTCAATATGTTTTCCTTTTGAACTATTAGTACTACTATTTATAGGACTAATTACAGCTTGGTTGTCACAATATATATCTATTGGTCCATTTATCAAATTAAGGTTTAAATCATTCAAAAACCTTTTTATCCAAATAGCATGTGTGGTTGCTGTACTGCAGGCAACATATTCAGCTTCTTGTGTGTATTTTACTACACATTCTTGCTTTTTACTGCCCCAAGACACAACATTACTTCCAAAGATGAACAAATGTCTCGATGTGGACTTTCTATAATCTTTGTCACCATCAAAGTCTGCATCAGAATAACCAACCACTTCAAGCTCATCCGCTTAATAAGTAAGCTTGTGGTGCAAAGTTTCATTTATGTATTTCATTATTCTTTTAATAGGTTCCCAATGTGTTGTTCTGGGATTGCTTTCGTATCTACTTACCAAACTTACAGAATATGCCAAATCCGATCTAGTACACAACATCGCATACATTAAACTTTTAACCGTTTGGGCATATGGTACTTTCAAAGGTTGTTTCCCTTTTCTAGGACATTGGTCCTTACTTAACCTTTTCCCTAAAACATATGGTGTAGGGGTCGAAGAACAATTTTTCATTCCAAACCCTTTTAGTACGGTACGTAAGTATCTTTCCTGATTTATACTCAATGTTTTACATTTTCGATCTTTTAGGATCTGAATTCCAAGAACACAGGATGCTTCTCCTATATCCTTTATTTCAAATTTCAAGTTAAGTTCTTCTTTTGCTTTATTCAACATGTCAATGTCATTTCCAGTGAGCAAAATATCATCTACATACAATGATAATATTACAAACTTGCTCCCACTTTTCCTGACATATACACAATAATCTAATCTGTTTGAAACAAATCCGATTTTGACAATTACATCATGGAACTTGCAATACCATTGTCTAGATGCCTGTTTCAAATCATATATTGATCTATTTAGCTTATACACTTTATCTTTATGTCCTCCTACCTGAAATTATTTAGGTTGTAACATATAGATTTCTTTCTGCAAATCTCCATTTAGAAATGCAGTTTTTACATCCATCTGATGTAATTCCAAATCTAAATGTGCAACAATAGCCAATATTATTCTTATAGATGCAAACTTAGCCATAGGTGAATAAGTTTCCTGAAAATCAATTCCTGGATTTTGTGTATAACCTTTAGCAACTAACCGGGCTTTACATTTATCAATAGACTCATCAACCTTTAACTTTTTCCGGAATATCCATTTGCATCCTATAGCCTTCCTTCCTTTAGGTAAATCACACAATTCCCATACTTGATTTCTTTTCATGGAATTAATCTCATCATCCATGGCTTCAAGCCATAGATCCTTAATTTTCATAAGATTCAATGACATCTTTATATGTCATGGGTTCCATGTGATTTTCCTCTATATCTACTAATAAACAAAAAATCTCACAAGAATACAAATGATAATCATCCATCCATGTTGGTTGATGTCTCATTCTTTTGTTGTTGATAGGTTCTACCGGTTCTCCATTCCTATTTATAGTTTCATCATTTTCATTTATAAGCTCATTTTGTTTATTTCCTGTAATTTCCATAGGTTTAATTATATTTTCCATATTTTGTTTTCTTTCTACCATAGGGTCTTGTTCCTAGGCATCATTGAAATAATCATTACCCACTACAAGTAGTGGTTTCATTTCTTTCACATTTTCTTCCTTTTCATCTAAATTTTTTAGAAAAGTTGCATTTCTATATTCAATGATTCCCTTATCTTTATGGTAAAATTTATAACCAAAAAAATTCTTACAATAACCTATAAATCTGCATTTAAGTGTTCTAGATTCTAACTTATTCCTTAACTGTCTAGGAATAAGTACATGGACTATAGATCTCCATTTCCTTAAATAATGTAAATTGAACTTAGTTCCAGTCCACAACTCATAAGGTGTGCTAGGTACAAGTTTGGAGGGTATTCTGTTTAATACATGATTTGCTATAAGCAAAGCTTCTCTCCAAAAAATTTTAGAGAGACTTGAATGTGAAAGCATACATCTAACATAATTTATCAGAGTTCTATTTTTTCTTTTCGCCACATCATTTTGTTGTAGTGTATAAGACATTGTAGTGTGTCTTTTAATTCCGTGCATTTTACAAAATAGTTCAAATTCCTTAGAATTATATTCTCCACCTCTATCTAACCTTAACACCTTAATGTTTCTTCCAAGTAGTTTTTCTACTTCTAGCTTATATTTCTTGAAACATGTTAATACCTCACTCTTGTGAGATATTAAATATACATAAGCATACCTAGAAAAATCATCTATAAAAATTACAAAATATTCAATGTAATTGTATGTTTTAACAATAAGTGGATCATACACATCAAAATGAATTAAGCCCAATAATTCATCTGATTTATGTCCTATTCCAAAGGATTTCTTAGTCATTTTCCCAATTAAGGAATGTTGACATTTTTCTAATTCCATGTCTTTAATATCAGGCAACATGTTCATTTTTATCATTTGATTTATTTTAAATTTATTAACATGTACCAATCTCAAATGCCACAATTCACATTCAGATAAATAACACAAAGAATAACCAGAAGCCACATCAATTTCATTTATTTCATTATTGATTATAGAAATGTGAAACAAATCATGTTCCAGTATATAAAACCCAAAGCAAAAATTTTCTTATCTTTCCCAATAGACACACGTTTATTATAAAAATGTACTTCCAGACCATTTTTCATTAGAACACCTACGGAGATAAGATTCCGCCTCATGCCAAGTGCATAGAGGACGTCCTTCAATACTATAATACTGTCTCCCAGATCCAATCGATAAGTGTCAATACCTTTTACATCTAAATAGGTGTTATTTCCCATATAGATGCGTTGTTCTCCAAGATTGAATTTTTTAAAGGATTCCAATCCTTTCTTGGTTTTAGAGATGTGCTGAGTGACACCTGGATCCACCCACCAATCGTTGGAATTAGGGACAACAATATTGTTACACTCCACCACTCCAACAAAAACTTTTTTATTCTTTAATTTTGTTCCAAGGTTTTGCCTTTATTTCATTTCTTATATGGATAATTTGCCTTGAAGTGACCATATTGGCCACAAGCATGATTTGCCCTGAACATCGTTCTTTTTTTCCTTGTGCTTGATTTGGCCTATACTTGTTTCTGTTTGGTCCATTCTTTTTTTTATAATTCCTGTCATTCCTCGTCTTCTGAAAAATGATATTTGTTTCTTCTAGATTGGTTTCATGACGCTTCTAGTGAACCATAATTTCTTGCTCAATTCCCAACCTAGTTGGTAATTCAGTGAGTTGAAGTGGGGTTAACCTTAGAGATGTGGTGACCATATCAAAACTATGTGGCAAACTATTTAATATGGTTGCTATCTGCGGTTTTTCAGGTATAAGGGTTCCTGCAGTGGCTAAATCCTTTTCCATGATAATCATAATATTAACATACTCCACTACATTTTGTTCTTCAAGCATTTTGCTCGAGTTATATTTCTGAAGGAGAAGTTGTGTGTTCATTTCAGTTGTTTTATCATCTTTCTCCTTCAAAGCATCCCATAAAGTGTATGCAGTGTTGCATGTTTCAAAATACTTTATTAAACTATCCTCCATAAACATGAACATAAGACTCGTAGTTTTCTTATCTTCTATTTTCCATTTGTCTATTTTTTTAATTTCCACTTCAGAAGTGTCTGCATTTATTTCCGGAGGATTAGATTCAATAACATGTTCCAGATTGTCATATATTAGTACATAACTAATCTTTCTGTGTTACATTTTATAGTTAACCCCATTCAATTTCTCAATTTTTGTCAACTCGGTGGTAATCAGGTTGGTAGCAATAATTCAAATCTACAATGAAATATAATTTCCCAAATTTAAAATCTTGCTATCTATTTATAAGCAATATATAATAAAGTTCTAAATAATTTTTTACAAGAAATTAATTCTAGGAATAAAGTTTGTCACAACTTTCAACTAATAAACAGAAATTTCTAACAAGAAATATTAATATAGCATAAATAGACTTCCAATTAATATCTAATTCCAAAAATTTTGCAAATTGTTTGTAATCCTTTTATAACAAGTAATTTTAATTAACAATTAAATCATGTAATAAAAACAATAATTTTTTAATAAATATCAATATCAAATAAAATGATAATAAACAATAGAGTTAATATGCTAAATGTAATAATAATCAACACAAAATTTTAATTGTTGTAAAATAAAGCTAAAAAAACACAAAACAACAACCAAGAACAATAACTGTTGATTTGGGATAACATGCATATTAAATAAACAAAAAAAAAAAAACCCAGTAAACTAAATAACATGCAAACCAAATGAGCCAACGAAACAGGATGCAACCTAATAATGATTCACACAAACCCAATAAAATAATGATGCACGTAATGCCAAAAGCAGGAAAGTGCCACACATTCTAGGAGGATAATAAAATAATAAAAACTTGCAATGGTACATTAAAAATTAATAAAAATAAATGAACGGTAAAAATTACTGGAGACGTAATGTTGCATGTTCTCAATGGTTTTAGTTGTAATGCATCGTATTAATAAAATAATAATAAAATGGAGATAGTGGAATGTTTGCAATGAATAGTCTCACCAATAATAAAAATAATAATAATCTCAACTTCGGTGTGAATAGTCTTCTCAAGTGTTCTACATAACTTGAGGAATATCCAAAAGACATATAAGAATACCTTATCTAAAATGAAATCCTAAATCTCTCCAATAATTCCTTCCTCCCAGTCTACATGTTTGGAGAAGTAAAAATAGAACATGAATGTGTTCTCTCTTTCCTTCTCTTGCTATCGGCCACAGTACGTGCACAACGTGATCAAGAAATTGGTTTTCCTCTATTCAAAATCAGACTGGATTTAATTCAATCCATTACCACACGTGAGTGGCACACACCACATACAATGTGGGCTGGACTCATGTGTAGGCCCAGCAGGGTATGCCACGATCCCATGTGGTTTTTGTAGCGCTCGATTTCTGGCAACCGTATGTACAGGTTTGTTCGGAAGCTCATTGTTACTCAATGTCGACTAGCGTGCTGGGCTAAGGAGACATTTGGGGATGCTAGTCGGGGGGAAGCTGGGCTGAAGGATCAAATTGCTGGTGTGGATGCTGCTGCTATATATTAAGAGCATTGAGGAGGATGCTGAGGATACTGGTCGGCAGACCACTGCGTTGCTGCTTGAGGATGCGCGGCTCAGGACTAAGCTGAGAGCTCCATTGGATCATGAGATACTTTGGCTTAAGGTTGAGGTTTCATAGGTGTTTGCTGATCCGTCATGCGATGTGATCAGAAATTTGATTTCGAAGGACCAGTTGCCAGCTAAACCTGAGAAGTTTTATTGTGGATTACTTAGCTCGGGTCAAAGTTGTGATAAGTTACGTCTTGATCTCCTCCATGGCGGCGTGACTGCTGAGGACAATCGGGCTCTCTCTACGTCGACTTCGCTGGTTGAGCTACGGAGAATTATCTGGAGTATGGATAAGGAAAAGACTCTTGGACTGAATGGTCATATACTAATATACTATACTTCTTCCGTGCGCCGTGGGAGATCATTAAAGGTGATTTGTTAGTTGCTGTCAACCACTTTATTCGAACTGGGAAGCTTTTGCGGTCGGTAAACCATACTGTGATACTGCTCTTAAGCTGATCCCTAAGAGTGTGACACTTGGTAGTTTTCTAGATTTTAGACCCATCTGCTTGTGCAATGTTCTATATATATAGGATTATCTCTAAGACCCTTGTTGATAGGCTGAAGCTCCTTCTTCCGCGTCAGTATTTATCAGACTGCGTTTGTTCCTAGGCGTGCCATTAGGGATGCTCTTCTTACCGCCCATGAGCTGGTGAGCTGGTTTCACATTCCTCACGGCCATCCCAAGCTGTTGGTGTAAGGTTGACCTTGCTAAGGCGCTGGTCATTTCTGATGGAGGTGCTGGGCCAGCTCGGATTTGATGTTCGGTGGTGCAAGCCTATGGAATCTAGCTAGCTATATATGCTCAAGGCATCTTTCTCTATCAACGTGAATGCTTTTCTATCCAACCCCAATGCTCCCTTTTTGTTTGTTCTAGCTATGCACGCTTTCTCCAAGCTTATGGAGCGAGCAGTAGGGGGTGGCCTGATTATTTATGCCGCTCAGACGAGAGACGATTCGTGTGTCTTACATCATGTTTGCTGATGATTTGATGCTGTTTGGGGTGGCTTTGCAAGTTAATTCGAGGAAGAGTGGTGTTGTGCTTGGTGGATCCAGGGTCGATTCTGGGCCTATCGATCACTCAAGCTCTGGGGTTGCTGAAGGTCAGCTTCCGCTACTTTGCCTGGGCCTTTCTTTGATATCTAAGAGGCTGACTTAGGTACAATGTGAGTCTCTTATATATGTCTAAGTTGCGGGTTAAGCTTGTTGGGTGGAAGAGAAGGTTTCTGGCTATGGCTGGACGGTGTGCTCTTATCCAGTCTGTCCTATGTTCCTCTGTCCATTGTTGGATGGTTGTATATCGGCTACTGGAAGTGGTGGTTATGGAGATTGAGGTGCTGTTGGGGCATTTCCTCTGGAAGGAGGGTCGTGCGCCTGCTGTGTCTTGGGCTTCTTGCTGTTTACCCTGGGATGAGGGCGTGCTTGGACTGTGCAAGATTTCGGATTCGAATACGGTGGGAATCTTGAAATGCTTCTGGTAGTTCATCTTGGGTAAGGGATGCTATTTGGGTAAGGGATGCTTGGCTGATAAGTATGTTAAGCGCCAATCTATGTGGCAGGGTGCCTATGGCCTGATGGTGGGATTTCTTGTTGTGCATCCACTCATGATCACTTTGACTTCTCAGTCACCGCTGGGTTGGTTGCCTTATCTGACTGGAGGCTTCACTTCTAGTACGGCTTGGCATGCTATTGGAACATGGAAGGATCCTGTGAATTAGGCAGTGGTAGTTTGGTTCAGTGGATGTATGCCTCAGTTAGCTTTTGTTCTATGGCTAATTCTGCAGGAGCGGATTAAGACATAGGATAGCTTGCACATACTTGGCTCCTATATTGTCTCTTGATGTGCCTCGTGTTGCAGTGATTATGAGGACATGCATGGCACACCTCTTTTGGGCCTGTCCTTACGCACAAGTGTTGGTTTCTAGGGATGTTTCAACTCTTCAGCTTGATTTCGTGAGGTCTCTCACTAACGTATTGGCTTTTGCATGAGGGCTTTATTTCTTGTTGCTGCTATTGTCTACCATGTTTGGCAGGAGCGTAATGCTTGGCTTTTTGAGGCTCTCCATGTGCTGCGATCTACTGCGTAGACATGGGAGGTTATTTTAAGTCTGCTCATGATGAGATTTGGGTAGGGAAGTATGTTTACGGGGTCTGAGCTGGTGCTTATCTTTTGTGCAGTTATAGATAGATATGCGGTTTTGTTGTATTGTATGTACAGTTTGTATAGGGGTGTTCCACAGCAGGTCTGCTGATGGATGTCCTGTACAGATTTTGACATTTATACATACAAAAAAAAAAAAAAAAAAAAACATTAATGGCACGCATCTCTTTTCCAAGACGGAGTGCATCGGTGGCATATGCACGTACGAGGTTAGCTACTTCGACAGGGCAAGCACCGTAGGAGAGTTGGGAAGCGGTGGGTTCGAGCTTGCCGGAACCACTACTGTTCGTGACGTTGTGTTCGGCTGTGGACATGAAAACAATGAAGTCTCTAAGGGACATTACGACGGAGTCTTTGGTCTGTCCAGTGGATCGTTATCGTATGCTAGCAATCACGAGATTCTCCCGCTGTCTGCATGGCATGCTAAAGACGCAGCATGAGAGCTCCATCATCTTCGGAGACGACGTCGCAGTCTTTCAGGGACATCGACACGGCTGATTGTTCTCAACAGCAACCCCGGATTGCATGTTATATTTTGCATTTGCGTAACAGTACATGGTAACGTTCTTGGAGCAGAAATGCTTCGTCTCAAGCTGAACGTCTTCCAATTGAACTTGTCGGGTGGATGATGGACACTAGCTCGACGATGTCGGTGTTGCAATACGATGGGTACATTGACGATTATATATGTATGTATTTATGTATGATTGTATGTACATGGGAACTCGATGCCATTATTAGCTAGTGGGGCTGTTACCAGGAGGAGTTTGTTGGAATAATCCAGCACTAAACGTCTACAAACAAAAGAAAGACACAAGACAAAAAACAACACACAAATTTCAATCGATGAAAAATAAGTATTTTTATTAGAATTCACGACAACCTAAATAAAGATAGAAGACCAGAACGTGGAAAACAACTACTACTTCCATAATACTCGCTCATGACTCATACGACTAACACAACTAAGACGGATGTTGTTGAACACTTCAAAACAAAAATAGAAATACAACCAAACAGACGTAACACTTAGAACTTTTTGACCAAGTCTTCTTCTAAATTTTGAATCAACTTTCGTCACACCCCCTTGATGACATACCAAGTGTAGATCTAAAATTTACAAACTTCTGGTAACCCAACGCCTTCATGAATTCATTGACAATCTGCTCATTTGTTGGACAATACTTCCTCTCCACCAATCGTTCCGCAACATCTTGGATGAAATGATGAAACAACTCAATGTGTTCTGCTCTTCCATAGTGTATCAGATTTTTTTGTCATGGTGATAGTTGCCATGTTGTGACAAAAAATCTCTGTTGCTTGAAGTTAAGTTTGCTTCAAATCTTCCATGACTCTTCACATCCAAATTGCTTGGCAAACAGCTACTGATGTCGCAATACATTCAACTTCCGAGGATGATAGAGTTCTGATAGCTTTTTTTTTAGAACACCATGAGACAATACTAGAATCTATATTAAAACAGAACCACTTGTGTGTGTGTTTTTTTTGTAAACGGTAAGCTATTATAAATTTAACCATTAGCTATGCAACCACCATCAAGGCAAAACAAAGTTCAAATATAGATTGTTTCAGAAATACAGATCTGACAAAACATAAGTTCCAATCCAAAAAATAGACAACCATCAACAGGCTACAACAAAAGATTCATAATGTGTCAAAAGTCTTAAGTTCGATTAACAAAATATTAATCATAGGAAGGATTTTCATCAGCAAGAAGGTAGGGAGGGTTGATTGGATTCCATAAGCCTGGCATTTTGAGGAGCTAAGGGTGCATTCTCCATTACCCTGTTTTGTTGAAAAGATGAAATTGAGCAGAAGGCCTCTTCTTTCTCAAAACCTGTAGCCAAAGAATCTATCCAGTATTAAATAATAGGGAAAATATCATTAATAATTATCTAAGGGTTTTTAATCCTTCCCCTGAAAATTCTGTTATTCCATTCCTTCCATATAGTCCACAGAATAATTTGAATCAAGGTATAGTAGCCTTTTAAAGAGAAATCAAATTTCAAAGTAGGTGGGAAGGTAAATAGGTCAGCAATAGAGAATATTGTAGGATATAAAAGACCTTGAATAAAAGCATTCCATATGGTGCTAGAAAAGGAGCAATGGATGAATAAGTGATTGCTTGTTTCCTTAAAATCTCTGCAAAATATACATACTTCAGAGCCATTCCAGTCCCTTTTACAGAAGTTATCTTTAGTCAATACCTTATTGAATAAAACCAGCCAAGAAAAAAATTTGACTTTTAAAGGAACCCAGCTATACCAGATTTAATCACAAAATTGAAATCTATGTCCACCATCATTAATCATGTTGTAGCAGGAATTCACAGTATAGCAGTCTTTGGAGGGATTCCACTGCAAAGTGTCATCCTTAGGGTATAAAAGCATATTGTTTAGAATTTCTATAAGAAGATCAACTTGATTCTAAATATTAACAATGTTATCATATGACATGGGGCCAGCAAATAACTTGTTAAAGTCTGCTCTGAAAATCTCAATTGTTTTTTCAATTGAAGCCTTTTTAAGTTTTGCCAGTTTAAAAAGATTTGGAAAAAATATCTTTAAGTTTTTCCCCACTCCACCATCTATTTTCCCAGAAAATAATGCTACTTCCATTTTTGACATGAAAGGTGGTAAAACTATTGACTATGTTTTCTTTGTTAACGGTTTAGAAGTTTAATATTTCATAGGCATGAAAGCCAAGAAGTAAACAATGTCATGGCAAAAATATTACATTGCCTCAAGCGTAATAGCCCTCATCCAGTATCAAAAAAAGTAACCAATGGAAGTGCAAATCAGTAACTAACAGAAAAGTTTTCTCAAAACATATGGGGCAATATCACTCTTCCAGATTCTCCATATTATTCTGAGAATCCACTTCAAATGGAACTCTTGAAGAGGAAGGAATAGAAGGGGGAATGGACGGCTCCACCGATTGAGAAGCCATGGCAGAGACATATTGTAACATTTCCTCCTTCTCAAAGCCTGAAACAAGAATTTCTATCCAAAATTGCATCAGAGAAATAATATCATGTATGATCAAAGAGTATGATCTAGCTGAATTACGAAAAACCCTATTGTTCTTTTCTTTCCAAATCAACCAGAGAATGATTTGAAGTAACAAGGTCCAACCAGAGGGAGATAAATCAATTTTAAGATGTGAAGAAGACAGAAACAAATCAGCAACACAAAAGAAACCAAGATATAGATTAGAAACCAAAAAAAAACTCCAAATATCCCTTGCAAAGGAACAATTTAAAAACAGATGGTTGTTATTTTCACTGTGTGCAGAGCAAAATATGCATAGAGAAGACCCAGACCAGCCTCTCTTAATCAGATTCTCCTTTGTTAAATTCTTGTTCTTAATAACTAACCAGGAGAAAAACTTAATTTTCAATGGGGTATTACTTTCCCATAGACATTTGTAAAAAGTATTACGAAGACCCCCATCATTAATTAGTCTGTAAGCTGCATTCACTGAAAAGACACAATTCTTGGTAGGTAACTAGTTACAGATATCATCACTGGTCCCCAAATTTAGGGATTGCATAATGTTAACAAAACATTCTAGTTGAGATTGACGTGCTATGGGATTAAGTGAATAACAGTAAACAAGATTAAACAATCTATTAAAATCTGAAAGAAACAAGTCCCTAGTTGCTCTGACAGATGCCTTCTTGAATCTGGCTGCACTGTATAATTCAGGCAAGGTGGTTTTTAAAGGGATATCATTCTACCATTTTTGATTCCAGAAAATAGTGTTAATACCATTACCAACAGTAGCAGTAGTAAAACAGTTAAAGAAATTAAAGCCTTGTTTAATGTGGCACCACAGAGGGGAACAGATAGAAGCAGGAGAATTGAAAATAGCTCCAGGACCCCTGTGCAAATATCTAGCCCTTAGAATTAATTTCCAAACATGGCTGTGTTGACTAGAAAAGAATTGCCAAATTAGCTTGGTTTTTAAAGCTGCACTGAAATTTCTCAGATTAATTATTCCCCAACCATTTTGTTGTTTTGGTCTGCAAATATTAGACCATTTAATTAAGTGCATCCCTTTGTGATTAGGGGTAATGAGTTCCACAAAAATTTACTTCTTAGAGTATCTATTTTTTTCTCAATCTTTAAAGGCATATGAAGGACAGACATGTAATATGTGGGAATTGCTGACAATACAGCATTAACCAAAACTAATCTACCCCCTAAAGACAAGTGTCTGGCCTTCCAAGAGGAGAGTTTCTTTGTAATTTTTTCTATCATAGGAGTCCAACTGTTAATAGTGGCTCTTTTGAAGTGTAGAGGCAGCCCTAGATATGTGATAGGGCGGTCAGCCTTAGTGTAGGATACTAATGCTTCTCTAAAGGGGGTGAATAGAGATTTTCCGGTTTTAATTTACTCTTTGGAAATTATTATGCAATCTTGAAACTATTAAAGATTTAACACAAAAACATTCAATCACAAAGACACAAAGATTTATAGTGGTTCAGCCAAACCCAGCTTAGTCCACTCCTCAAGTTCCCCACTTGAGACTTAACCCTATATTCAATAACTTAGAATATTACAAGCTACAAATAATACCTTGTTTGTACACTTGTATCTCGAATTTCTTTCTCCTCCCTGGAGAACCTCTGA
>JAMKQA010051843.1:0-13500 GCA_024699735.1 Posidonia australis
ATCTAATAAGCCATAAAAGTGAAGTCTTGACTTGTTTTAAGAAATACAAGTCGGAAGTTGAAAAACAACTAGGAAGAAATATTAAGGTATTAAGGTCAGATAGAGGTGGGAAATATAATTCTAAGGAATTTGAACTGTTTTCTGAAATGCATGGAATTAAGAGGCATACAACTATGCCTTATACTCCACAACAAAATGGTGTGGCGGAAAGGAAAAACAGAACTCTTATGAATTCTATTAGATGCATGGTATCACATTTAGGACTCTCCAAGAGATTTTAGGGAGAGGCTTTGCTTACAGCAAACCATGTATTAAATAGAATACCCACAAAATCTATACCTAGTACACCATATGAGTTGTGGACTAGATCTAAGCCCAATTGACATTATTTGAGGAAATGAGGTTCTGTAGCTCATGTACTTATTCTTGGTCAATTAAGGGATAAGTTAAGATTCTAGAACCTTGAAGTGTACATTTATAGTGATTTGTGAAAATTCTTTTGGTTATAGATTTTTCCATAAAGAAAAGGGAATCATTGAATATAGGGATGCAACTTTTCTTGAAAATTTAAAAGAAAAGGAAGAGATTGAAAATGAAATAGTACCACTGCTTGTAGTGGGAGATAACTATTTCAATGAAATCCCGGAACATGACCCTACGATTGAGGGGGAACAAAATATGGAAAACATGAATGAACCTATAGAAAATATAAGGGAAAACCAAAATGAGCCTATAAATGGAAATGATGGAATAATAGATCAAAATGAAATTGAACTGGTAGAGCCTATTAGCAACAAAAGAATAAGGACTCAACCTGCTTGGATGAATGATTAGCACTTGTATTCTTGTGAGTCTTCATGCTTAATAGCGGATATAGAGGAAAATCACATGGAACTCATGAAATACAAAGATGCTATTGAATCAAAAGAAAAAGATTTATGGCTTGAGGCTATGAATGATGAAATTGATTCAATGGAAAAGAACAACGTATGGGAATTATGTGATTTACCTAATGACAGAAAGGCTATAGGATGCAAGTGGATATTTAGTAAAAAGCTAAAGGTTGATGGGTCTATTGATAAGTATAAGGTTCAGTTAGTTGCTAAAGGTTATACAAAAAAACCGAGAATTAATTATCAAGAAACATTTTCTCTGATAGCTAAGTTTGCATCTATAAGGATTATATTGGCTATCGTTGCACATTTGGATTTGGAATTACATCAAATGGGTGTAAATACTGCATTTCTAAATGGTGATTTACAGGAAGAAATTTACATGTCACAACCTGAGGGATATCAGGTAAAAGGACATGAAGATAAGTGTGCAAATTAAATAAGTCAATATATGGTTTGAAACAAGCTTCTAGACAATGGTATCATAAATTTCATGATGTAATTGTCGAAATGGGATTTGTTTCAAATAAATTAGACTATTGTGTATATGTCAGGAAAAGTGGGAGCAAGTTTATTATATTATCCTTGTATGTGGATGATATTTTACTGGCTGGAAATGATACTGACATGTTGAACAACACAAAAGAAGAACTTAGAAAAAGGTTTGAGATGAAGGACATGGGAGAAGCATCTTATGTTCTTATAATACAGATCCTTAGAGATCGAGGATCTGGAATACTGAGTATAAATCAGGAAAGATACCTACGTACAGTGCTGAAAAGGTTTGGAATGGAAAATTATTCCTCAGTCCCTACACCATATGTTTTTGGGAAAAGATTAAGTAAGGACCAATGTTCTGGAAAGGGGAAAGAACCTTTAAGAGCACCTTATGCCCAAGTGGTTGGAAGTTTAACGTACGCTATGTTGTGTACACGACCAGACTTGGCATATGTTGTAAGTGTTGTCAACAGGTATCAAAGTAATCCTGGAACAAAACATTAGGAAGCTGTAAAAAGGATAATGAAATATGTGAAACGAACTCTGCATCATAAGTTGACTTATCAAGCGGATGAGCTTAAATTGCTTGGCTATACAAATGCTGATCTGGGTGGTGAGAAAGATGATGGAAAGTCCACTTCGGGACATGTATTCATCTTTGGAGGTGCAGGTGTATCTTGGGGAAGTAAAAAACATGGATGTGTAGCGAAATACACACAGGAAGCTGAATATGTGGCTTGTAGTGCAGCTGCATCACACGCTGTTTGGATCAGGAGATTTATAAATGATTTAAATCTTAACTTGATAAATGATCCAATAGAAATGTATTGTGATAACTAAACGGCAATAAGTCTGGTACATAGTGGTGCAAATACAACAAGAGGACAACATATTAATATACATTATCACTATATTCGTGATATTGTGAAGAGTGGAGAAATAAAACTGAGTTACATACCTACATCAGATATGATTGCTGATCCTATGACAAAGGGAATTACAACAGAAAAATTCATTAAGTTTGTGAACTTAATGGGATTAAGGAACATTTCCATAGATAATGGAAATGAAGAACATTCTCATGAATAGTGAGATGACAAATTGAATTGATACACTTCACGAAGAGTGAAAGTGGAAGTAAAGGACATTCTCATGAATAGTGGGAGTGGAAATATATACTTCATGAATAGCAAAAGTGGAACATTCACATCTCCTTGCGTGGAACTTATATCTGGTTTTCATCACCAAGTGGGAGATGTTGACTGGTGGTCATGAAGACCACCGTCTGTTACAGTCAAAGGAGAAGAGAAAACGGTCGTGGTTTAATGGAAATGATTTGTCGGAGTAATTGACCGGCGTAAATTAAGGAGCTATTATTAGGGGCAGAGGGAGGTGGAGACATTAAGGCTCTACTATAAATTGACAGGAAAACAAAGGAAGAAATCATCGAGCAATAGCATATCTTGCTTCCTGGTCTTTTCTCCACCTTGTCGGAGCCCCCATCAGACGACCTTCATACGACCTGTACTTGTTTGATTGCTACAACTATATTGTGCACTTGCGGTAATTCAATTAAAATTTTCATACATGTTTTTGGTGTAGTTGCCAGGAAATCGGTGTAATCATAGTAGATGTTTGAAGGTTTTGGGATATTTTAATTTATTTAGATTTTTTCATAGATTTTAGTTGCAATTTTCGTATGTAATTTTTGTGTTATATTTTGCCAAATTTTTCTTGTTGTTTTTCTAAAGTGTTTTATGAGCTTTAGCTTAGTGTTCAATTTTCATAGTTGGTTTAGGTGATTTTAGAATTTTAGTGTTGCTTTCTTAGTTGTTTGTTGAATTAGAATTTGCGTAGTGTAGTTTAATGCATTAGTAGATTTTTAGAATTATTTCGTTGTTAGCAGTTTGTAGTCTAAATAGTATCCATATTTGTAATTGCAAATTAGGTTTTGATTGATTGTAGTTTGCACTTTTAGTAATAATAGATTAGTTTCTTGATTTATAGAATTTAATTTGGAAAGTTTCCTTTTTAGTAGTTTCTATTTTTGAAGTTTACTTACTTTGAAATTTTAAAATTCAAATTATTTCCTTCTATGCTATAATGGATTTAGGTAATTTCATTTGTAGTAATTGCTATTGATTCATTCCTTTTAACTTAATATAGAATCTTTCCTAATTGCACAGTCTTCCTTGATTGATTTAGGTATTGATTTAGTATATTAACTTGCCATACGTTAGGAATTCAAATCTTTTAAATTCCTTTTAGTGATTCAAATTCGAAATTATTTGAATTCAAATTTTTGTTGACTATGCATTAATTTGAGAAATCTTTTTATAGTAGTTGCATAAAGTATCTTGTGCACTTTGCATGACATCTCTTGTTAAGTCATTGAATCCTATTTGCTTCCAACGTGAATAGCATATTGCATTTATTTTTTTAAAAAATATTTAACATTAATCCATTTTCACGTGACTATCCCTCTTGCTTAATTGAAGGTTTTGGGATTTTTCTTAGTCTTGTTTTGTGTTTTGAGTCGTCGTGTGTCTGTTTTCTTTTGGTTTTTAAATTTGAATTTTGAATTAGTCCATATTTGGTAACATAGGTTGCTTTGTTTTCATTTACAACTTTAAATTTTCGTAGATGTCTTTCTTTGTTTAGATTTCATTTGATTTCCATGTGGTGTTGGATTCTTTCCTTATTTAAATTTCATGGATTGATTAGATTTAGTCTTGATTGGTTCTCTTTTTGTTTTTCTTTTAATGTTACATCTGTTTTCGTAGGCAAGATTTAGAATTGCAAGTAATTTTAAGTTGATGCTAATTGGTAACTATAGATTGGTGTAATTACATTAATTTTTTGGTAATTTAGGATTGGCATTAACTGTAATAGATTTAGAATATTTTAGGTAGGTTTAGAATTTAGAGCGGTAAGTTTTTTTTTTTGTGTAATGGCATTGTAGGTCAATAGGATTTAGATGAGATTAACAATAATTAATTTAAATAAATAAATAAATAATTGTATAACATAAAAATAATAATAAAATTGTATATTAAATTAAAAAAGATAAATTTGGTATTAGCCGTTAGCCAATAGGCTAACTCTATTGTTGTAAAATAATAATTAAAAAAATTAAAATAAAAAAATATAAATTTTGGCTGATAAATTCTAGTGTTCCAAGCATCACCTTCTGCACCACCACCTCAGCCCTCATCCCAGCTCCTCACTATACCCATCTTAGGTGTGAGACCACTACCTCAGACACACCACCTCACTGCACAACATCCTACTCCAGCATCTGGTGGCCAGCCCCTTGGGTTGGCTGGAGTACAACATTCACAGAGCTTGCTGCCTGACGTCGTACCATTGCAGCAGCTACTACTCCCACACTCAGCACTCACTGCTACACAACTTTTTGCTCATCCTCCTCCCACACATCATTAGGTTCAGGCACCTTCATTCCCTACAATCGCACCCAGTACTTCTGTACGGATATGCTGGCCATCATGCCACAACACCAAGAGCATGATGTATGGCATGATGGTGGACCCAAAGTAGCACATAGGTGCGACCCTCACAACATATGTGGTCATCCCCCTACTACATTACCCTCATCAACAACAACTCTAGATACCCTCCACGCCCAAGTGGGTGACCTAGAGAGAGCACTTCGACAAGTGTGGGGAGGCGACCACCAACCCTACGGATTCCAGGACCTCTACTATTTCCTAGAGGCGACACTCCCACCGCATTTTCAAATCCCAGTCTTTGAAAAATACAATGGTAAAGGTTGCCCCATTTCACACCTTAGGGCATATTATGGAGATCTCGCTCTACTCTAGGCTGATGAGAGGCTGTTGATCCGCCTTTTCCAAAAGAGTCTCACCGGTCCAACCCTCAAGTGGTTCACATTGCTTGACATGGGCTCGATAAAGACATAAAACGACCTCTCACAGGTGTTCATGGACCAATATGCCTTCTATCTCGACTTGGTCCCAAAGAGGGAGGCCCTTGTCGCCTCAAGACAGAAACCCCACGAGTCATTTGGGGAGTACGTCGGCCACTGACGTGCCCTTGCATTACAAGTGAGAGATAGACCCTCCGATGATAAGTCTATCGAAATCATCATTCGAGGTACGTAGCCAGATGTTGGGGCTTTATTGAGCATTCAGCCTGTCACCACCTTTCCATCTTTGATTCGAGCAAGCACACGAGTAGAGAGCTCCTTTCGTAGTGGTAGCTTTCCTACACTCAACACCATCGCCAAACAAGCCACACCTTTGGATCACCATGCGAGCAATAGCAGTCGTAACAGTGCTGGCACTAGTTACTCTAAGAGGCGGGATCCTCCTAAGCCTGCCGTCGCATACGTAGGGTCGCTCGCCATGCTGTCAATGTGGTGAACCAACCAAGCCCGAATCAATTAGTTTATGCACCTGCACCTAAGGCACCGTGCACGCCACAAATCACCACCACCACCCAATTGTTGTATCCCGTGGCACCAGTCCAGAAGGACCCCACCTATGGTAGAGTCGGCCTCAGCGTGCCACACGACAGTACACCCCACTTGTTGAGCCACTAAGTGCTGTCCTCCTCGAGGTGGTGTCACTCTTGAACCTTTCAGATGTCCATCCCCCATTGAACCCTTTTCCGACATGGTACAACACGAACCCCACTATAATTTCTATCGCTGTGCGGGTCATTCAACGAAGAATTGCATGGCACTTCGGAATGCCATTAGGACTTTAATTGACTGTAAGGTCATCGTCATTGACACCCAGGAGGCACACACTGTACCTGTACCACCACCTCCACGGGCACAAGCACCACCCGCCTATCTTAACATTGTCATCCAGCCCATGCCAGCACAAAACAACTCAACAGGTGTTGGGGACTCAAGAATCCATTTCCTTCCTCCTTCTAGGTCTACGATATATGTAGTGGACTCCTTTGATCTGATCCATACTGTTGATGAGCCTTTCCCTACCCATCTGTACCGTGAGAGCCGTGCTGGTTCCGAGTTAGTAGTCCACATGATATGGTTGACCGCTAAGGTAGAGCGTATCGCTGCACCGTCGACCGTGCACTCTAACACGCCCATTCGCTTACTCGCCCGACCTGCAACTATTCATCCTACCCCTCCTATCCAGCATCCTCTCCAGCCGAACCACCTTTCAGTTAGCCTGATGTCGGCCCCATTGGAACTGGTAGCACATACCCCTTTAGTCATCAGCCTGATGAGGGACACCCACCGTGTACCCTATGATTATGCTGTAGAGATGTGCGCAAAAATCACCAGGTCAGGAAGGGTGTATAGGCTGCCAGTGCCAACGGCCTAGCCTGATCGTTCAATGTCTTCCCTTCATCAACCAATTACCCAACCTTCCAGGATGGCCCCTTGCTTTGTCCCTACTACTTCTACCAGGCAGGAGTAGCCCTCTGCCAACATCACATCTCAACTGAAGAAGGTCAAGGCTGACATCTCTATTTGGGATCTCATCCACACTTCCTCAGAACATCGAGAGGCCGTCTTGAGGGTCTTTCAGGCTACTCACGTCTCCTCCACTATAGAACCGTTCGCTCTTGAAAATATGGTGGGCATGATTGCAGTGCCTCACGTCATTTCTTTCTCCAGCGAGGTATTGCCTCCAACAGGAGTCAACCACAACCAACCCATGTTCATTATAACGCAATATTAGAGCTTCCAAATTTCCCTCACCCTAGTTGATAACAACGCGGGCTTAAACGTCTACCCTTTGTGCACAAAAAAAAAATTGGATTCAAAGCTAAGGATATCATACCAGCTACAAAGGGAATGATGACTTTTGATAACACGCATCACTTCATGCTAGGGATGCTGGTTATTCCTCTCACCATAGGGCCTATAGTTTTCGACATTGAATTCTATATTGTGGATCTGGAGCCTTCTTTCAATCTCCTGCTTGAGCGCCCTTGGTTGCACAAGCAACATGTGTTCCCCTCGACCCTCCATCGTATGGTTAAGTTCCGCTGGGGCAACTACATAGTTGTTGTCATGGTGGAAGACCTTGACAAAGAAAAGGTCTAGTCGGTCTCTACTGTCTCTCTCCAGACCGCTCAATTTGACCCCAAGCCATCTGACATCATGTTCCAGGTCAATCGATTCGAGCCAGTCAACTATATTTCGGCTCTCGAGCATGTCAGCTACCTCATCGTTCACGACAATCCCTGTCGGATGATCGAAAACATGTGTCACAAATGGGGATACAAGAAAGGAACACCACTCGGGTGACGCGACCAAGGAATCTCCGAGCCCATCTAGGCAATGGAAAGGCGAGAGTTCGAGAGACTAGGCTATGAGTGGCAGACACACAAGACGAATATTCACGCATCAGGAGGCACAAGAAGATCTTTGTTCTATCGGATCTCGCCAATTTTGTCAGTGCAAGTATACTTGATCCCAATTAGAGCCAGGCCACTGTAGAGAAGAGCCGACACCAGATGGTGCAACCACCGTCTCAACCGCCAGCAGTCACCATGACAGCATCAACCACCGCCCCAACAACGAGCCCTGTGATGATAGTCCTACAAGCAGTGGCGTCAGCAGATCCATCAGTGCAGTCAGTCAATCTTGGGCATCAATTACAACGGTCTCAGATTCAGCCAGTAAAGGCCCTTAATCCATACAAGTCAGTGGCAGAGTAGAGTGCCATCCAGTATCTCGATTGCACCTTGGCAGAAGATGAGACAGTTAGTAGGGCAATTCAATTGAGTGATCAAGCCAGTGACCTGAGCAGTTGTCAGTATGGGCTGAAGACGCAACCGAGCTTCAGAGGCTGAGGAATGGAATGGCCAAAGTGTCAGGATCAGAGCCAACAACCCTTCATTAGTAGCCGGATCAATTACCATCATAGTCTTGGCTAAGTTACAACTAGAACCCACTAGACCATTAGAGTTATTCTCTTTGGAGCCGGGAGGCAGGTCTAGATGGTATATACAACCAAAGCCTCACCTTGGGCTAGAAAAGACCTTGAGTTAAGCTCAGGAAGAAAGCCAAGCAGCATCACTCCTATCGGTTAGTTGCAGGACAACCGCTAGTCAGTAGCACCACTTGTACATACTATAGAAAATACAAAAAAAAAAAACAAAAAACCCAAAAATTACATAAAAAGTAGAAAACCTAGAAAAGCCAAAAAAAATCAAAAAAAATCAAAAAATAGCATTAGTGGCCAAGGAAACATATCAACCTATCCAGTTTGTAGACCCTACAGTTCGAGAGTCAGAGGTCACGTAGTGCAAATATAAGAACACTAAAGCTAGTGTGAACATTATGAAGAACCATCAAGGGCAGAAAGCAAAGCACATCCTTTCTTTCAACAGATGCATCCAATTCAATTTGACTGACAAGCGCAGACTACAAGCAATGCACAATGTCCACTGCTACTAGGGAAGAATGGTGAGATCATATCAGAAAAGAGTCTGACCCAAGAACTTCACACCAGGTGATCTGGTTCTACGCACCATACATCTCCCTGACGGTCGAGACAAATTCCGACCTAACTGGTATGGTCCCTATATCATCAAGCAAGTCTATTCAGGAGGTACAACAATCCTTGAAGACATGGACAATGTTGAGCTATCCGAGCTAGTCACCACATGTTGTCTGATGAAATACTACCAATGAGTGGAAGGCATGTATCCTCACCTTGCAAAGTATCCTTTCGCACTTTGTGTATCATCCACCACTCCATCATGCATACATATTTCTAAAATAAAAAGGCAATCCAAACGCATCTAATCCATGACATTTACTCTTTTGCTTTCATGCACATCAATAACTTAAGCATATCAATAACTGCATGCATCTATGCATAAATGCATCAATATCATATCTCGATGACGAAAATCGGAATAGCTAGCCTGCTTGAGAAGGGTCTATACCTCTTCAGTTGATACTACCTAAACACTCTAGCGAGCGATGGAGCCACCACCCGACCATGGTTAGGCGAAATATCCAAACTCCTATAGGGACTTATACCTCTAGAGGGAGATAAAATGTTAGGATGTGAGTGAGTGTGTGAGAAAAAAAAATGATTTCATGAATAAGGGCAATAAAAGAAATAAGGAGCAGAAAAATAATAATAATTTCATGAATTAGGATTCAATTACTTAACAAGAGATGTTATGCTAAGTGCACAAGATACTTGATGGTGATTACTATAAAAAGATTTCTCAAATTAATGCAAATAGTCAACAAAAATTTGAATTCAAATAATTTCGAATTTGAATCACTAGAAGGAAGTTATTTGAATTTGAACTGAATGCACTACTCAAGGCAACAATTTAAGTAATAATATCATGCAAGAGATGTTATGCTAAATGCACAAGATTAGAATTCCTAACGTATGACAAGTTAATATACTAAATCAATACATAAATCAATCAAGGAAGATTGCACAATCAGAAAAGATTCTATGTTAAGTTAAAAGGAATGAATCAATAGTAATTACTACAAATGAAATTACCTAAATCCATTATAGCATAGAAGGAAATAATTTGAATTTTAAAATTTCAAAGTAAGGAAACTTCAATAATAATAACTACTAAAAAGGAAACTTTCTAAATTAAATTCTACAAATCAGGAAACTAATCTACTATTACCAAAAGCACAAACTACAATCAATCAAAACCTAATTCGCAATTACAAATATGGAAACTATTTAAACTACAAACTACTAACAAGGAAATAATTCTAAAAATCTAGTAATGAAATAAACTACGTACACTAAGTTCTAATTTAACAAACAACTAAGAAATCAACACTAAAATTCTAAAATCACCTAAACTAACTATGAAAATTGAACACTAAGCTAAAACTCGTAAAACACTCCAGAAAAACAATAAGAAAAATTTGGCAAAATATAACACAAAAATTACCTACGAAAATTGCAACTAAAATCTATGAAAAATTCTAAACAAATTAAAATCTCCCAAAACCTTCAAAAATCTACTATGATTACGCCAATTTCCAGCAACAGTGTCAAAAACTTGTATGAAAATTTTAATTCAATTACCGCAAGTGCATAACATTGTTGTAACAAGCTGACAAGTACGGGTCGTATCCACATGGAATCATGAATCAAATTTCGAATTCTAAGAGATTAAGGTTCAACTACTAACAATAGTTATATTTACCTTAAAAGAATATAAGTTAACTTTATACAAAATCGACACATATTAACAACAAATGTGAAGTTTATATAAATTTACAACAATGAATAATACAGATAATCATAGAATGGACAAAATAATCTAAATAATAGAAGTAAAATATTTAGAGTGCTCTCCGTCTCTCCTTCCCATCCACCTACACTATGTCCAAGCTCTCCTAGCTGTTTCCAAGGAAAGATCTGCCAATTGAGCTACACACCATGAAACACCTTTGTTACCATGCGATCAAGCCTTGAATGGACTGATTGCATGCTGTCCATGTAGCTCCCCAAACCTAGGTACGCTACCTAAATCATAATATCACAAGCAATAACAATAATTACAGTATTATATAAACAACTGCAACAACTAAGGCTTACCACCAGAAACAATGTGTGACTAGTGACTCCTACACGAGCACTAGAACTGGACTACACCACCTGCACTTGAAACCAAACAAAGCAAGCATGAGTGACATCTAAGTCACCCAACACACGCCCCAAATAGAAACCACGGCAAAATAACAGGAAACACAAACCTAGATTATTACAAAACGTGATTTTCAAAATTCATTTTAAAACATTATTTCCTTTCTAAAATATTTGGAATCTTTATCTAAAATATGCCTTTTCTAAAAGCTTGCATTCTCTTTTCAATCCATGCATTTTTAAAACCTTTCTATACATTTTGAGAAATCCACATTCTCGACTAGATCTAGCCAAAAACACAGGGCCTCACAAGGCTCAAAACAAAACTGTATACATTGTCTAACAACTGGTTAAAACATGGAGCATATTCCTTGCTAGAATCTAAAGACAAGACACAAATCTCATTCTAGCTAAAACCACACATTTTATTTCTACTTCTCTTATTGGTGTTACCTTGATCAGAGATAATTGGACACACAAGCAGTAGGTGAGGACATCATTTCCCCTACCCCTGTGCACTATTGCGGTGAAGTTCCCTATCGAGAGGACACCGCCCTAGCCAACCGACCTCAATTTCATTTCATATGCACGGAGATACGCCTTTTTCTAACCTCCCATCGGTGACTCGAACACGTAGTTCACATACTAGGCTCAGCTTACACCGTCTCAAGTTCGGTGACCACGGTTGTATCTGACAACTAATATCTCATCAATTTTCCTACACCAACCCATCGTGGTCCCAAACTAGCAACCACGGTCGTATCTGACATTTGGTTTCTTTGGAGTATCATTCTCTTACTACATTGTCGACACTAACCCCTCATGGTTCCATAACACATTATTATTATTTTTTTCGAAACTCTTGGATTTTCTTTTAAAACCATTACACATTCTCTTTTCTTTGTAAGGGATCATTCCCATGCAAACACCATTTGCGTCTCAGACTCAAAACCATGTAAAATTATGCGCTCATATCCATTATTGGGTCTCATGCCTAGAAACTACATTAAACCAAACACTAATCAATTTCTTTCATTTTTAAGGGCCTCAAGCCCAAAATCATAATAAATTTCGTTTATTGAATTCTATATTCCTTCATGCCATCAACATGGGGAAAACTTCATTAATACAAGTTCATTATCCATTCGAAACCATTTATTTTCATTTTTCATAATCATTATTTCATATAGGCCAGGAGTCAGGTTTGGTAGAGCCAATTAGATCGGCATACCAAACTGGGCATCGAACACCCAGAACGGTCGACTGAAATTGTGAATCGGTCGTTCGAAAATCCCTTCTTTGGTCGACCAAAACACCTTCGGTCCACCAAAATCCCCTGAAATGGATGATCGAACGTCTTTTGTCTACCGAATTAGGGCCACTTGTGAAATCTAATAGAAAAATGGTATGCCGAACCCAATTCGGTATACCGAATTGTCTGATCTCAGAACGCATCCCCTAAGTTCAACCCATATTTTTGTTGAAATTGGGACCTCTGGCAGACCCAACAAACACACCACATAAATCATGAATAAAAGATGAGGTGTAGACCCTTGAGTTTACTTCGAAATCCCCCAAACCATTAAGCATGCTGTTCTAAATAAATTCATAAAGGCATGATGATCACTCATGAACACTGTAGCAAGCATACAAAATTCAATTAAAAACCCAATGAAAACTCAACAACCTAGGATGATCTCTATACCTTCATGCCATTCATCACATTTCCATCATTCGTACTATTTTTCCATGATTTATCATGTATTTTATATTATTTTCATGTATTCATTTGATTTTCTAAAACAAATGGAGGAGGAAAGGAGGGTTTGTATACCTCCTCTGACGAGCTCACTCAACTCTGGTGAGCTTCTCCTCCTCACGACAATGCTTGGCCTCTCATGACGTACCTTTAGGCTCACACTCCCTCTGTCTCTCTAGATCTCCCCTGGCTCTTCTGCTCTCTTTCCCAACCCAACTCCCCACTACCAACGACAATGCCTCCTCTCTCTTCTTTTCCCCTCCACTTTATCTCCTCCTCCAACGCAAATTCTGCCAACCTGCCTACCCTCCATCACCCAAGCAAGGAAGGGACGGGATGAACTAAGGCTAACACTAGGTGCCCATGATGGTGGGAGGGAGAGAGGAAGTTGATGACACGTGAAGGGAAAGTGGCACAGTGCCTAGGTTGACCGAGGTCCAACCTAGGTCCCACACACATGGCACCTCACCAGAAACACAATCAGGGAGCAACATGCAGCCACAGAGAGAGAGAGAGACACAATCATAGCAAAATATCTAAATATCCATTAATAAACAATTTATACAATAATACAATTAATTACATGGTGTAGACACCCTGATTTTGAGGTAACCCAGGAATGAGTGTCCCTTTGTTGCTTTGGATACGATCAGCCCTTGAACTGAGCCCCAAACCCATTAGCCAGAGCCCAAAACAGACAGTTGTGAGCAGGGCTGGCGCACCAACCTGGCGC
>JAMKQA010051844.1:0-13910 GCA_024699735.1 Posidonia australis
ACTCCCACATATATGCTCGAGTATATTGTTGAAACTAACATGCGACTTTCTTATATATGTTTGAATATGATGTTGAACATGTACATATGGTTTTTTATGTGTGTTTGAATATAATGTTGAAATTAACATATAGTTAGTGTCACACTCTCATCTCAGGATTGATATGGAATTTCAAAGCATGAAATCAAACATGTTTGGTATATGCACGTTCGGTAGCTATATATTCAGTAGCGTCATGTCCTTTGTATTTATGTTCGATGCCAAACATATTTAGTATATGTGTCCCCTTCAAACATGTATAATCGAATATGATGTTGATAAAAATACACTAGTTATTGTAAGAGCAAATACGATATCAAATATATATATGATCAAATATAATGTCGATAAAAATACATGATCTAGCATGATTTAGTAATAATGTAGATAATGTCAGATCGGTCGCTTGACTTGTTCAAGGTTGCATTGTCCTAGGCGATCAACTTGAAAGCCGAACATGCATTGGGTCTCGTGCAATCGGCTAGGTATGCCATTCCACAACATCTACAACGAACGATACACGTATGATGTAGGATCGATTGACTAACCTGATTTGAGGTAGAAATCGCATCTAATTTTCAAGTATGTTCAAATATAACATACACAATTTTGCAAAAAATATCATATTAAACACATATATTATCGAATATAATATCGATAAAACACATGCTGGAGTATGAACAAGATTTTCTTATATATATATAAGGCGCAAGGTGTGTATATAATTGAATATGATGTCGATAGAAATGCATAATTCATTACAAAATAGTATATGAGATCAAATATTCATATAAATGGATATAATGTTGATAAAATTACGCAATCTAGCATAATTCAGTAACAATAAATAGTTTGACATAAATCAAACATCATGTCGGTAAATATGTCACAAAATATGTCTAAGTGTAAAATCAGATATAATATTGATTTAATTATGAGATCAAATATAATTTAATTGAATTAATATCAAAATAAATTAAATATAATATCGATATAAATTTGGTTTAGGGTATCATATTCTATCCTCCATTACGTGTCAAAGAATGAAGTATTTAAATAAAATATCAAAAGAATAAAGTATTGGAGCAACACATGTATGATGTAGGATCAGTCGCTTGGCCTGGTCAATTGACTTGAAGGCCAAGCAGAAGAGAACTAGGTTCAAGCAAGCATTGCATCTCGGGTGATCGACTTAAAGACACTTGGGAGATTAGCAAGGTGAGTCATGTCATGACATCTTTAGCAAATGCACTACTAGAAAAACAGGAAATCACGAGGACAAATGTCCTTACAAAATTCTCTCTAAGTCCTCACAAAGTCCTCGCTAATGACCTTCACGATGACAAAAAGTCTTCACAAAATACTTAATCATTAAAAGACATATGTGAGCAAATTTCCTAGTAAAATCCTCACGAGAAATTTGCGAGGACAAAAGGTTCTCATTATTAGTCACAATCCCCTCACATTGTACACACTACACCCTTGGAGGAATTTTTAAAAAAATTTAAAAAAATAAAAATTGCAAGGACTTCTTGAGGACAATGTCCTCATGAGCTATAGAAAAAATTAAAATTTCCTATTAAGCACATATTTCATATCGGCAATGCTTCCACACTGTGGACACCATAACAAGAGAAATTTAAAATAAAATTAGTACTAGCTCATATTAGGCACATATGAACGAGATAAGCTTTGCTTAGATTTATATTCTTTCACCTAACAACAAGAAAACCATGTATAAGGGCCACCCATATGCAAATGGTACAAGATCATTGCCATCAAATACTGTGTCAGTGACTCCACTTCCAACCAAGTAACCCTAAGGAAAGTTGTAATGAACTCAAAGATTAAGCTGATGTCTCTATATCAATCATGCTAGAGTACATGCCATAGAATTTACAAGTAATAGTTTAAGAATATTTAAGAATCCAACCTTAAATTTAGAGTAGGCTTTTGAGCAACTTCAATGCTTGAGAGATGGTTGGGTTTTACATGGTTCGCAAAGAAAACTAATGAAAAGAACAAGAATCATATAGTATTGTACCGTTTACAACCTCATAAGCAAGATTAGGAACATATATTCCAACATAAGACTCTTGTCCGATCCTGGACACGCTACCAAAACACAGTATCAAGCATAATTACACTAATTACAGAAACATTAAATAACTGTAACTAAGACCTTCAGGATCACAATGTGCGGCAAGAAGCTCCAACTCCTACACCGGAACTCGGCTGCATGCGGTCTGCACCTGAAAACCAACTAAGTACGCGTGAGTGACATCTAAGTCACCCAGTACGCGCTCCAAACACACAAACTACAAAACTCTCGGCAAAACCATAAAAACTCATTTCTTATTATTTTTTTTTTTTCAAAACTTGGTTTTCTTTTGAAAATCCTCTTTCCTTTTACTAGAAATCATTTGGAAATTCAATCCCAAATCCATGCTCTTTCAAAAGCCATGTTTCTTTTCTTTTTTCCAAACATTTGGAACTCATTCCAAAACCACCTTTTCTTTCAAAACCATACCTTTGCATTTTCTTTTAAAACCTTTGGAATTCATTTTCCAAAAAAAATATCTTCTTCAATACTTGGGATTCCTTCCCAAAATCACACTTTCTGACCAAATCTAGCCTAAAACACAATGCCTCACGGGCTCAAAATCAAATCATAAACACAGGCTGGCAACTGGTTAAAACATCATCATCATTTCATTTGAGGATTTTAGGACTCTTTCATCAATCCAATCCTGACCAAATCACATTTCCTTTTTCTTTATTCATTTCCACTTTCTTTACTATTGTTACCTTGATCAAGGGTAACCAGACGCACAAGTAGTAGGTGAGAACATCCTTCCCCTACCTTCCCGCACTATCGCGGTGAAATTCCCAATGCGGGATGTCACCGCCCTGGCCAACCGGCCTCAATTCATTTCTCATATGTGCACGGGGATACGTCTCTGTTTAACGTCCCATCGGTGACTCGAACAACTAGGTCCAATAACCTAGGCTCAGCCTACACCGTCACGAGCTCGGTGACCCGAACAATTAGGTACAAAGACCCAGGCTCAGCCTACACCGTCGATGACCCGAACAACTAGGTATAAAAACCCAAGCTCAGCCTACACCGTCTCAAGCTCGGCAACCACATTATTAGTGTTCCATTTCAAAACTCTTTAAACTTTCTTTTCAAACCATTTTCCATTTCATTCTTTTCGTTGCAGGACTCTATTTCCTTGTAACACCATACCCTCCACTGGGGGTCCCAACTCAAGCCATTAAAATCATGCTTAAAATCATAAATTAGGTCTCATGCCCAAAACCACACAAAATCATCCTTTCATTCATTTATGAGATTAAAACCCAAAATCACACCCCAAATCTATTTATTTGGATCCCACATTCCTTCATGTCACTACATGGGGAAAAACATCATTAACACATCCTCAACATACCATTAAAACCATTTATCCTTCATTTAAATTCACAATTTATGCATACCAGGTTCAGGGCAAAAACGGTAGATCGACTCTCCAGATCGGTATACCGAAGATCCCTAGTTCGGTATACAGAATATTTTCGGTATACCAAAAACCCCTGAATCGGTCAACTGGGTGTTTTCTGTCTGCCGATATCAGGTATTTGGCTAATCTGATAGAGATTCGGTATGCCGAATCGCCCGAAACCAGGGCACCTCCCCTGTTCGGAATGGCGGAAATCGCCCAAGGTGGGAGTTTCGATCGGACCCCCCAAACCCAAATAAAAAATCACAAGTAAATGATGGGGTGTAAACCCTTGAGTCTACTTCAAAATCCCTCAATCCAATCATAATTTCACTAACCATACAAGGAGATATAAATTCTCAAAGGAAACATGCTCAGAGTTAAACCTTAAAACATTTAAGGCATTATCTACCAAAAACTCACGAAATTCACACAATCTAGCATGATCCCTACACATTCACATCATTAATCACATTTTCATCATTCATACTATTTTTCTACCATTTGTCATGCATTTTCCATCATTATTCTTCAAGAAAGCAATAACGAGAGAAGGGGGAATCGCGTACCTCCCCAGCGGCCCACGCAACTCTGGCGAGTTCATCGCACCCCGGCGTCGCCTCGGCGAAGCTCCGGTGAACCTCGGCCCCTGGTGGAAGCACCCACACTCAGACCCTCCTCCTCCCAGCTCACGCGCCCCTGCTCTCTCTCTCTCTCCTCTTCCTTTCCTTTCTCGCCATGCTCCTCCTCTACCCACTCCTGCCTCCCTCTCTTTATCTCCACCACCACTCGCTTGGCGCTGGCCATCCATCCCGTCGGAAGAGATGGGGAGGCACAGGCCTCCGTCGCAGGTGGCACGGGTGGAAGAAGAGGACGAAGAAGACGGAAAAAAGGGTGGAAGGGCATGGCTCGTGAGAGAGAGAAAAGGGAAGGAGAAAAAGAAAGAGAGAAAATGAAGAAAAGACAGGAACGCAAACCGAGGCGACTGTGCATCCTCAAATCGGACTCCACATTGGTCCTAAATCACAAACAAGTGCACAGAAAGCCAACCACAAGCTCACACATCCAAAAACAATAGATTATCCATTAATAAACCATTTAAGCAATATCACAATCAATTACATGGTTTACAATTAAAATGGATAATCAGGTCTAGATGTCACAACTCTCCAGATATAAAAAATAGATTGCTAAGAAATTCTAGGTATTGCTAGAACCATTGTTTGGAAGAAAGGGCAGAAAACAAGCATTTAAACTATAGTTAGTGAGAAAATTATTAAATTAGGATTTGTCTAACAAACAATTGACAAAAAGAAATAAACATCTAGCATTATTTCTTAGCAATCTACCATTTTGACTAGAGTAATATTTTATTACAAAAATTTGTTGTTTAACTTTCCATGTGGCCACTAAAGTCATTTCCTATTTATGTTACCTTCATAAGAAAAGTGTGGGAATCAGAGGCAATTTTGAGATCTCCTATGTTGTAATCATCCAGGGTGTTAGAGTACGACAATCCAACACGAGGAGGAGAGTCCAAAAAAATTACACTGGAAAACTAAAAAATCAATGGGTATTTCAAAAGTCATCATTTTGGATTGGAATGGTGGATAAAAGAGACAACAAATATGTTCTCATATGCTTAAATTCCATTAGATACCTAAATTTGATGCATCACTTTTGACCAACTATAAGGATTTAGGTACAAGTGTGTAGGCTTGCAGTCTCCTTTCTGTAATTGAAAGGACTTACCTCACAATTTACAAATTACAACAATTTAGTAATTTGTAACATGAAATTCAACAATGGGAACAATATGAATGTCAAAACAAAGTAAGCATGTACAATATATAACCAAATGTACATCTATGTTAGTATCAAATAAAAAACCCAAACACAAAGCAATAATGCAAAGAAAACATCAAAATTCAAGAAGCGTTCAGCATTATCATAACAAATTGTCGTTAAACAACCAAAAAATGTAAAACTGATCTTAGAGAGCATGACGTGCACATATAATCAAGATGCCATACTATGCTCGTACATGAAGCCATCAAAGCTACAACAACCAAGCCCACCATTAAGCCACAAGACAATAGGATCCTTCATGGGATTTCCTTCTAATCCTACAAAGTAGTAATAAAGGTTTCTCCCATGTTTTTCATCAACAATGATGTACTTTTCACAAGAAACCACAATCACCTAATGAGACTACTATCGGTTTTTATAAGACAACAAAATTTCAACAAATACCCAACAAGTCAACAACATAAATAGCATAGTTGACTGCAATGTACAAAAAAACAAAATCATTATTGAATAAAAAAATATGTTCAAGTAGAAATGCATCAAAGTAGCAAATATTTTCATCTCAGAAATTAAAGCAGCATGAATCTCAAAAATTGCATTCTTTCGGAAACATAGATATCTAACCGGGCTGTATGTCAATCAAGAGCGAGGTGATCAACTAACAATGTGCCAAGTTTGTCAATGTGCCAATGTGATCAATTACAGATTTTTTTCAAGTAAGAATTCTAGTCAATTCAAGTAAGAAATCACACAAATTTATCTCTAATTACAGAAGAAATATAAGAAGAGATAATGCATGAAAGACAAACCATATTACCTACCCTAGCGTACGTTCAAACTTTTTCAGAAACAAATATTCTTGATTAATTCTAGTGTTATAGGCACTTGAAGAACTATTTTTAAGCTTGAAATCCTAATTCCTAATCTGAAACATGAGCTATAATGTTGTAGAACAAACTTTATCTTCAAAAATAGATGCATCATTCTTCAAAATTTTGTCAGTTATCATCAATGCAACATCCTTGGCCCAGCAATAAAAATTCCGCAACTCTAGAAAATAAAATTAATACAAACAATTAAATCAAAAAAATAAATCAAAAGAAAGAGAATGATGATTCTAAAACAAGATAAACACCCATTATTAGCAATCATGTGCAAGTAATCATGGGTGTCTCTTAGGGATACAAAGGGACATGGTCACACTAATATAGGAAGAGCTAGAGGAGAAAGAACAAGAAACTAACCTGTACTCATGACCATTTCCCAATAGTTGACTTCCACCCAACAATAGCATGTATATTGATGACATTTTTTTGTCAATAGACTAAAAGTTCATATCATAATCTTACAAGAAAAACATATAGCAAATGATGAACAACTTCAGACCTTAATTTCAACATCACACCAGCTCTTATATGAGCATTGGCAGAAATTGATACACCGGGTCATCATGTCTTACCCGATGTCATCATGTCGTTGACCTAAATGCGGAAATGTTCCTCTAATATGTATTCCCACAACAATTATCTCTGCTTCTATGGAAGAGGTTTTCTTAAGACAAGAGAACTGGTAGAGATAATTTGTAATTGTGTGTTGAAATCCTAGAGGAATGTCCCTTATATAGTACATTCTATAGCTGTGTTATAATATCCTTTATATACCTCTTAATTTAATGTATCTTACAATTGGGTTAGCCCACTAATCAAGTTGGTTAAGTCACATAAGTTAGACAATTGGACTTAAGTCCAATAATCTCCTACTTGACTTATTTAACTCACTTTATGCTAGACAAAACCTTATGTGGAGCGACCACTTTCCAATTGCTTAACAAGATATATTAACCTTCATTCAAAAATAACAACTCTCATAAATACTAGTCATAGCGGTATTACATTATCAAAATGTATGTCCCTTCCATGTATTAAGATATCTAAGATTAAAGCTACAATTGAACACTTTATGTAGTAATCAATACTTTATAAATAAACTAACAAATGTCATTACATTAAAATTAAAGTTTAATCTCTTTTATTTATCCAACGATAAAACAATAGTTCAATAAACAAAGACAAGTGTGATATCACATAATATATCAGTGTCTAAACCATCAAAGCAAAATCTCAAAATAACTGACTAAACCATCTTAAGCACAAGTTCACTGTAGATACCGGGAGGAAGTGCCTTTGTAAGAGGATCAACTAGTATTGAATCAGTTCTAATATGCTCAATAGACACCAAATGATTTCTGATTCTCTTCTTTACAGTCAAGAACTTCACCTCCATATGCTTGCATGCACTAGAGCTCCTGTTGTTGTTAGAGAATTTAACTGTCACCTCATTATCACAATATCTCCTTATAGGTTTCATTACAAAGCCCATGACTCTTAAATATGTGATAAAGTTGCGTATCCAAATAACTTGTGAAGATGCCATATAGTAAGCTACATATTTAGCCTTCATGGTGAAAACAACAACTGTCTTTTGTTTGATACTGGACCATGAAACAGTTCCTCTAGCAAGTAAGAAAATATATCCTGAAGTGGATTTCCTCACTAAGCAAAATTTTAATTAGAGAATTCCATGACCTTTAGTTGATCTGATCGTTTATACATGAGCATGAGATCTATAGTTCCTTACAGATAACTCAAAACCTTCTTTGTAGCTTGTCAATGTGAAAGTCCTAGATCACTTTGATATCTTTCTAGTTATCCAATGACAAAAGTTAGATCTAGTCGAGTACATCTTTGTGCATAGTTGAGGCACTCAACTACTACAGCATATGGTTTATCCTTCATTGCAAGTCTTTCTAAATCCGATTGAGGTCATTGCAATTTTCTTAATTTATCATCCTTTACAATTGGTGCCTTACTAGGAGCCCAACTTTCCATTGAAAACCTCTTTAACACATTTGATATGTAAGACTTTTGAGACTGCTCGAGCATGCCGAGAGACCTATTATAGTGAATTTCTATCCCAATAACATACTGGGCTTCACCCATGTCCTTCATATCAAAGTTGTTAGATAGAAAATCTTTAGTCTCTCTTAATTAACTAAAACTTGTACCTGCAAGTAGAATATCATGTACATACAAAACAAGCAGTATCCATTCGCTCTCACTTTCCTTCAGGTATATACATTGATCAACAATATTTTCCTTAAACCCAAAGGACATGATAACTTCATTAAATTTGAAGTACCATTATCTAGAAGCTTGTTTGAGTCCATATATAGATTCCTTTAGCTTGCAAGCCATATGTTCCTTTCCTTTAACCTCAAAACCTTGAAGTTGTTGCATGTATACTTCTTCTCCTAATTCGCCGTTCAAGAAAACTGTTTTCACATTCATCTGATGCAACTCTAAATCAAAATGAACTACTAAGGCCATGACTATTCTTAATGAATTCTTTGAGGAAACTGGAGAATAAGTTTCATAATAGTCAATGTCCTCCCTTTGTGTGAAGCCCTTTGCCACTAATCTGGCTTTATATCGTTCAATTAATCCCTTTGAATTTCTTTTGGTCTTATAGACCTATTTACAATCAACTGATTTCTTTTCCAAAGGCAACTGAATGAGTTCTTAAACTTGATTGCAATCCATAGAGACAAGCTCTTTTTCATGGCTTGCAATCAACTGTCAGAGTTTACACAATTAACGACTTGTAAAAACGTTACTGGATCGTCGATTCTTTGTCCCATGTCCTCACTAGATAAAAAAACCACATTATTTGAAAGAATAGCTAATTTCTTTTGTCTGTTAAATCTTTTTAAATTGGCCTCTTGTTCCTCATTAAAACCTGAACATGTGGATCAATAATCGGCTCTTCAATTAGTTATTCATGTGGTTATTCTTGAGCCAGTGTAATTACCTCTGAAGTATTGTTCATTGGAACAATAAGTGGTAAATATGCCTCAAACTCTTGAATAGGATAGATATTATTGTTCTCAAAAACCTGATTAGAAATAATAATATCTTCCTGAGATTCCTCAAAAACATAATCCCTAAAAATACTCCCACTAACATAACCATCCTCTAAGAAGACAGTTCTACAGTTTCAACTATTCTTATGGTATGTGTTGGACAGTAAAATTTGTAACCTCTCGACCTCTCTAGGTAACCAATGAAGTATTCACTGATTGTCTTTGAATCTAAAGATTTCTCATGTAAGTTGTAAATTTTAGCTTTAGTTGGGCATCCCCAAATATGTATGTAACCTAAATAGAGTTTCTTATTGGTCCATAACTCATAAGGAGTTTTCTCTACGGATTTAGTAGGAACCTTATTTAGAATATGCATTACTGTCTTTAAAGCTTCACCCCACATTGAGACTGGTAAAGCTGAATAACTCATCATAGCCTTAACCATTTCCTTAAGCGTTTTGATTTGTCTTTCAACAACCCCATTCATATTGGATTTGCTTGGTATTGTGTACTGAAGTATTTGTGTGTCTACCATAGTACTCGTTACCTCTATCTGATCTAACTACCTTAAAAGGTTTTCCTAATTGTTTCTTTACCTCTAATTTAAAATCCTTAAAAGCTTGAGGGACTTCAGATATTTCATAAATGAGGTAAAGATACATATACCTAGAATAATCATCAATAAAAATAATAAAGTATTTTTGACCTATAAAACATAGACTAAAGGATCCACAAACATCTGTATGAATCAAATTTAACGTAGCTAGACACTTTGTAGCAAATTTCTTGCATGTATTTGTTGTTTTGGACTTTATACAATTAACACAAGTTTCAAAATCAGTGAAATTCAATGATTCCAAAAGACCTTCTTTCACCAATCTTTCCACCCTCTTTTGAGATATATGTCCCAATCTTCTGTACCACAAAATACTTGATGTACCACTTACTATTCCTCTTATTAGTACATACTAGAGATACTACAGATTTAAAACTAGAAACAACATTCAATTCAAATAATCCATCAATAATAACGATAGCAATGGGAACATTTTCCTTTATTAAAGACATTCCAGAAGTATTTAACAAACTGCTATAATTGTCTTTAACTAACTTTATTACAGATATCAAGTTTCTCTGAAAAGATGCAATATAAAAACAGTCTCTTAAAATCAGCAGTTCTCCAAACTCTAAGATAATTCTGTAGTCTCTCACTAACTTTACGTGCGATCGCATCTTGTTTCCCGAAATAACGAACCTTTTGCACTCAGTTGGAGGTCGCCTTATTAGAAATCCCTACAAAGTGATTGAAATGTGTACAATGACACTTGAGTCAATCTACCTGGTAGTACTAGGAACAAAAGTTAAATTTGATTCATGACTTGCAATAGATATAATATTACCTAAATTCTTCTTTTCAAACCATTTCTTGTATTTCACGCAATCTTTTTTTTGATACCCAAGTTTTTTGCAGAAATAGTACCTATCCTTATTGATGGGCTTGTTGGTCATATCAATTTTTTACTTATTTTTCGATTTTTTCTGGAAACAGCATTCAATTCAAATAATCCATCAATAATAACGATAGCAATGGGAACATTTTCCTTTATTAAAGACATTCCATAAGTATTTAACAAACTGCTATAATTGTCTTTAACTAACTTTATTACAGATATCAAGTTTCTCTGAAAAGATGCAATATAAAAACAGTCTCTTAAAATCAGCAGTTCTCCAAACTCTAAGATAATTCTGTAGTCTCTCACTAACTTTACGTGTGATCGCATCCAGTTTCCCGAAATAACGAACCTTTTGCACTCAGTTGGAGGTCGCCTTATTAGAAATCCCTACAAAGTTGTTGAAATGTGTACAATGACACTTGAGTCAATCTACCTGGTAGTACTAGGAACAAAAGTTAAATTTGATTCATGACTTGCAATAGATATAATATTACCTGAATTCTTCTTTTCAAACCATTTCTTGTATTTCACGCAATCTTTTTTTTGATACCCAAGTTTTTTGCAGAAATAGCACCTATCCTTATTGATGGGCTTGTTGGTCATATCAATTTTTTACTTATTTTTCGAATTTTTCTGGACCTTCTTTCCATTCGATGCATGACCTCCTGATCCGTGATTAGCCAAATTCACAGTATTCATCTTGTTGATCGAAGGATAAATAATCTGCCTTTCCTCCTCCTGAGCACACATGGTCATAAGTTCATTTATTGATCATTCATCCTTATGTATGTTATAGGAGACCTTAAAGAGGTCATACTCGGGCGATAGTGTCTGCAAGATGAAGTGAACTAAAAAGAAATCTGAAATGATAATCTTTAGGTCATTCACTTTTCCTGCTATATCTTGCATCGCTATGACATATTCTCTTATATTTCCTTTTCCGACATAACGCATGGAAGTAAATCTCTGAATCAAGGAACCTACTTTAGCTTTATCAGATCTAAAAATTGTTACTCTATCATTTCCAAATAAGCCGTCGCCAGAGTATTAAAAGTCACAGGATCTCAAATATCTTTAGGTACATGTTGTAACATAATTGAAAAAAACAACCTATTGGATCTTTTCTACTTTTCATATTGGATCTTTGCATCTGTATTACTTTCTTCTGTGGATTTTACAGGAGCAAGATTCACTCGAAAGTAAAGGTCCAAATCCATTAGACTCAATTAAAATAGTAAGGATTTCATCCAGTCAGGGAAATTTGTGTCATTCAACATAGGTACTTTAATCATACTTTTATCTACAGGAAAAGCTACAAAAATTACTCACATTAAAACTTTATATTTAACAATAGCATTATTATAACTCTACTTGGTAAATGAAATAATATGCTATAAATTAAATAAAAATGAAACTAATTCTGTATGTATAAATGTCTATGTAACATAGCATCCTTGGATACTAAAATGTTCCATATTAATTATACAAATAGAATTATTCCACCCATTTAAATATAAGTATAACAATTTTACGTTGGTGAAAACTTATTAATCTCATTTGTCTAAATGCAAGTTCGAATACCATCCTTATTAGATTTAAATCTAGACTTTATGTAATTAATACAATCAATTTTTCTTACTTGGTGTCAGTAGGTGAGATTCTAAGTCGTCCAAAATAAAAGTAAAAATAATAGAATATATATAAAACCTCTTTAAGCATGCTAAACTAACTATAAAAATAACTAAAGCATGTTCCTTGATAGCATAGATATAAAACTGTCACACATAGGTTCAATTTGTCCTTAGATGTAATATGCAAAAAATAATTATCTATTTATCCAAAATACATAAAAGTCACATGGATAAAATATTCAGATAATTAAGTCCAAAATTTCAGTCTAAATCATCCTTAAACATGCTTTCTGAAAACATCTAATCATTTAAGCATGAAACATGGACTGAAATGCAATTAAAATAAACAACAGTAGTTTATTCTAACATAAACTATATTTTGGTCATGCAAAAATACATTTTGGACCAAATATTTAAATTTTAGGAACCAAACATAAATTTCGGAAACTAATAGAGTTTTCATAATAATAGATAACTTGAGTGTTATAACCAGAAGACTTAAGACTTAAAAGAAATAATAGGTTTTTGTGGGGTTTTCGTTAAATCAGAGGATTTAATAGAGTTTTCTAGTTAAAATAAACACCCAAATGTAAGAAAACATAACTACAGGGACTAATATGTAATTATCACAAAATTAAACATATAGGTAGATTGGATAAACGAATCCACCTTGGATCTGTTTACCACAAAACAAAAAAACCCTAATCAATCTTCAAAATCGAAAAGAAAAATGATGGCAGTGGCCTCTGATGGGCATCCAACCATCGCATGGGCGCCTCCCAAGCGCCCGATCGTTGGATGGGCACCCAAGAGGCACCCAAAGGTGGTCGTCGTGGTCGATTCTGGCCATGGACAGCCAGATCACGCCATCGACTATTGAAAAAAACCTGAAAAAGTCGTTTCGGCCACTAGAAACACCTTGGATGGCTAAAAAAGGCCGATTTCGTCCCATGTGTGGCCTGAAAAGTCATTTTGGTTGCAGAAATGCACAAGAATGACCGGAATACGACCTCCGCACGACCTTAAAGGTTGGATATTATAGTTTATACCTTTTCCTCATGATTTCATCATTGTACGCGGAACTGGATGCACATAAAACAAAACCATATGATGAAATCCTTCCAAAAGTCCAGAAAACAATGACAAAAAATATGACTTTGGTACCACTTGATAGATTGTATGGGACTTACCTGATGTCATCATGTCGTTGACCTAGATACGGAAGCGTTCCTCTGATGTGTATCTCAATAGCAATCATCTCTACTCCTATGGAGGAAATTTTCTCAAGACAATAGAACTAGAAAAATTGGTTTGTGATTGTGTGTTAAAATCCTAAAAGAATGTCCTTTATATAGCACATTCCATCACTGTGTTATTATGCCTTATATATAGGAGTGCAAACGGATACAGTATATCCGCAAAATATCCGTATCCGTATCCGTTTATGAGCGGATACGGATATCCGTATCCGCCTAGGAGCGGATACGGATACGGATATGGTTTTTGAATTTGAGCGGATACGGATACGGATATGGATATGTCTTTTGAATTTTCA
>JAMKQA010051845.1:0-13928 GCA_024699735.1 Posidonia australis
GTGGGGGGTGGAGTTTGATTTTTGTTCGTGTGTGTGGTTGGTTGGTTGGTTACGTGTTTGTGGAGGACCCTTCTTGCAGTGGCGGAAGTGGAAGTGGGAGTTGGGTTTCGGCGGCTAATCTTTGCTGCTCTGTTTCGAGGCTATGTCTTTTTTTAATACAAGCACGATGTGTAGCTTTTTAGTTGCTTTATCGACTTTTGCACTTTGGTGCACGCTCGGAGGGTAGATTTCCGTTAATTGTAGTCTGGAGTGCAATTTTGGAGTAGCTTTTTTTTAACATGCATTTTGTGTTTGCAACAAGTAATGGCCTTTTGGTTGCCCGTTGGAACTTCCTTACTGGGATACTGAATTCATGAAGTTAATTTTGTTTCCTTTTCTAGATAGGAGTTTCTGTGTCTGCACACTTCTGGCCTATTTAACTTTTTTCGTACTGCACTTGTTTCCGTAGGCATCCGATGGTAAGCTAGTGCCTTTGAGATGAGGTGCATTCCTGGCACTGTTGTTAAGATGGAGGACTTTGGGTGCCCAAGTAAGGTGAGGGACTGAACTTGTAAGCTGGCTCAGTCCCAAAAACTCCACTTGGAACATCTGTGTCAACTTCCAATTATTTGTGCCTTGACCTTTGGAATCTTGCATCTTGATTAAGGAAATAGCCTCAAGGAGGCAGCCAAACAGGATTTGTACCCTTGTTTGGTAGGATCAGGCCCATTTTCTTGTGTCAACTTAATCTCAATCACATCCTAAGTTGCAATTGGCTTATTCCTCGTGCTTACTATCTCTCAATCTTGTTCTCCCTCCTAGTGAACAAATCCTTTCAATCTCTTTCTTAATGTCATTATTCTAAAAAAAAAATTCTTTATTCTAATTTCCATCATCTACTGGAAATAAGTAATAATGGAATATTGCAAAAATAATGATTTTGTAACTGTATTAACTACTGAGTTCTGATACTCTTGAGGTGTAGTTCCTCTCAAGTAATCCAATGGATCAAGAATCTAAACTTCATACCTACTACTACAATCTTAAGACTGTATAATTATTTTTAGCTGTTTCTTATGGAGTCTGATTAAAATTTTACTTCACAATGTTTCTATAATTTGGAAAGTATGTTGAATATTCAACATTATCACTTATATCATAATGTTTGTTGGTCTGTTTAACATCATTGAGACCTAGAATATCGAAATATATGATCTCAGAATCATGCTCCTCTGCATTCTGAAATCATAAAATCAAGTTTTGTCTTGCAATAAATTCTTTAGGATTTTTTGGCTCTGTGCATATAAAACTGCTGGATGTAACTTTTCTTTTTTGGATAGATGAGGTGACACTAGTAATTTCATCAATGGACATCTACAGACCGTCTTGGATATAATTCAGTAGAGATCAATAGTCAAGGGGCCTATTGATCCATGATGGTGGTGAACATCAGGGTTTGTAGGATAGAGGCTAAATCACCCGGCATCTTGAGTCTGCAGTAATCGTTATCTTGGGATCCTAAAATCGTCACTTCAACTATTTGAAAATTTTAATTTTTGAATGCTATGCAAGTTCTGCAGAGATAATGTTGAGTTTTGCTAGAATTCCTTGCATGTCTATTCAAATATGCAAACGAGTCTCTAAATTAATTGTAAACAAATCATACAACAACTACTACTATGCCTTAATCCCATAATGTGGGGTCGACAGCATGAATCCTTGCTCTCCATTTATTTCTACCAAGTGCTACATCCTTTGTTAGGTTATGTATGCTTAGTTACTGTTGCACTATTTATAATTATATAATTTTAGGTCTCACTTTACCTCTTGTAACCCCATCAATATTAATTTATTCACGCTTCTTTATAGGTGCACATAAAGGTCTTCTTCGAAATTGTTCAAGCCATTTAAGAAGATTCCCTCTCATTTTGTCCCAATTGATGCTACCTATATCCTATTGCCATTGAATTCATTTCTTAATATATCTCTTAAAGCATTACCACTCATCCATCTTAACATCCTCATTTCCACTATATTTGCTTTTGGAACATGTTTTTCTTAACTGCCAAACACTTTGTATGCCATAAGGCATAGTGAACGTATATATGTTGTAAAGTATTTTCCTTTCATTTTCTAGTATATTCTTTTATCACATAAAATTCCAAATGCATTTCTCCATTTCATCAATCCTGCTTTAATTCTATGAGTAACATTCTACCTATCAACAAATTATAGGGTGTGATATTGATTAATGGTATATCTGCTGACATCTTCTTTATTATCATTTTTTTCTGCAATTGTTGATTAGGCAGATACTTCCATTTCTTGTTGTTGGAACAGTTTCTCTTAAATATTATTCTTTATTTTTTGACACACTTGGAAATATTGCCACTCTCAGGATTGCCTTTTCGACTCTGTTATTGTGTGTAGAGCCCATTCTTGGAGCATTGAAATGGAAAAAATTTCAAATGTCAGAAATCTAAACCCCTGAAAGGTAGTTTCTGTTACATATTTCTTTTGCCAAAATGCATTATGAGATGGATTGCAACTTGATGTTCATGTTCAGAACATAACTATAAAGGCATGCTACTCTGGTCCAAAATTTTCACATCTTATCAATTGGTATATGATATCATGGTGATGGGATACTGAAACTCTGTACAACTAAATAATGTTAGTCCATAAATGGAAAAACCAGTAGTAATTTGGTCATTGATATTGTTGCATGGTCATTGATAGTTGATACTGGGATGAAACTAGTGCTTAGTCATTTATTCTAAGACTAAAGGTGGTGTTTCTTATTGGATAACTCTACTTTAAAAAGAATTTGATTCTTGCTAGTGTATAAATATGTGATAACTAGGAAAAATAAAATTATAGAAAAATGCACTAAAGGATGTGTGAGTTTGCCTTTTCAACTCTCTCTCTAAAGTTGACTTTCCTTCTTGCACCTTTTGTCCTATACAAAAATAAATTGTTTATTTATGTTTTTTTTCATTAATAAAGATTAGAAAACAATTACATGTTTTATTTATATTAAAATTTAAACTGTAGTGTCATTTTGATGTTTCGGAAAGCAATCTGTTTTTATCCAACCATATTTAGTTTCCTTTGCTGCTTGCTTGTCACAGATTTTCAGAGAGGACATTGCAGGCTGCGTTGCCCATTAGTGTCTTGCATGAACCTCACTTAATTTGCTTGTGGTCTAAGTTTGGTAAAGCTGTGAGAAGACATACAAAACTAATGGCAACATACATGGTTCTTATGGTCTTCTTACTAGGGTTAACCAGAGACAACGCCTCTAAGAAGATACATTGCCCGTGCCCAATTGGTATAGTTTAACTTAGACGATTTGAATCAGTTATAACCACTGAAGGGAGGTAATTGCAAATAATAATTCTATCCTCAAACAGAAGTCAGATTGGAAGTTGGCAGCTGCTTTCTTTATTTGACCTTTATTTGTAGTCAGACAGCCATGAGGGGTCAACATCCAGGCATATCACAACCTCTACCAAGGCAACAGTCTGGATATGATGATATGCAGTTATTGCAACAGCAATTGATGTATAAACAGCTGCAAGAGCTTCAGAGGCAGCAGCAAATTCAACTAGGACAGGAACAGAAGCAACAGAATTCATTAAACCACATATCTGCATTGTCAAGGCAGGCACCTGCCAATCAGTTACCAACTCTAGTAAATGGTGTGCCTCTAAATGATGCATCCAATTGTTCATGGCAGAATGAGTTTACTGGAAGTGATCCTAAAGCATCTGGCAACTCCCAAATGTCATTGGTTGGTAACATGAATCTGGCACATGGTGGGTCTCCTACCATGCGTGGGTTTATGATTTCACATGATCAAGGACAAGTACTACGATCAATGGGATTTGTCCCTCAACAAAACGATCCAACTTTTTATGGCATGCCTATTTCCAATACTAGAACCAACCACATTTCGCAGTTCCAAGGGATGCCTCAAGATTTTGCTGATGTTGACCAAGCACAAAAGCTTGCTATGGAGTCAGCTTCATATAACTCTTTTCAAAACAACCAGAATTTATATAGTAATCATAGTGGCTTACAACATGGTATTTTGGCTTCTAAACAGGATTTGCAAGGGAAGAAAGTATTTGGTCATACAGCTGGTGACATTCTAAACAGCAATGTTGGAGGAAACTTTCAACAAATGAATACCGTAGCTAGGGCTTCAGAGGGCCAGGAATTAAATATTAGGCATGACCAATCAAATTGGACTGGAACTCTGCAGGAAAAAGAAGCACAACAATGTGGAACATCTCATGTTTCTGTTGGCCTAGATCCTACAGAACAGAAGATCTTATTTAGTTCAGATGATGATATTAATTGGGATGCTTCTTTTGGGAGAAGCATCATGGGAATGGGGGGTATGCAAGGAAATCAAGTGGAAGGTAGTGATCTGTTCAATTCATTTCCATCAATTCAGAGTGGGAGTTGGAGTGCTCTTATGCAGTCAGCTGTTGCTGAAGTTTCTAGTGGTGATGTCGGGATGCAGGATGAGTGGAGCGGCTTGACTTTCCAGAAAGCAGAATCATCAACTGGGAACCATACTGCAACATTGAATGATTCTGTGAAACAACAAACTGCTTGGTTTCACAATAACTTACCTAGTGCCACTTCTTTACCTTCCAGACCTGCTCCTTTTGAAAATGGTGAACAGCCACCAAATGTTTTGCATTCTGCAGAAAAAACTCACTTCAGCCCTCAGAATATGGAGGGTCCTTGGGGTCAGCAACAGAATATGGCATCATATACTTCAAACAGCCGGCCCCAGGATAAAGGGAATGGCTGGAATATTAATGGCTCACATTCATCTAATGTTGAGGCCTCGTTCAAGGTTCCTGGGACTGAAAATTCAACTCAACATGATCGTGTGAATGATTCTATGAAAAGTGTACGTACAGAGAGAGACCATATTGTCAACATGTGGAATTCTGATGGGAACCAAGTAGTTGCCTCCTCTCCTTCAATGGTCAGGTTAGAATCATCAAAATCTGGTATTTGTTTTCCCCAGATGCGAACTAATGCTACTGTGAATTCAAACTTTTCAAAAGAAAGCCATGAGATAAACCAGCATGGATTTTATCAACACGAGATTGATTACGGGAAGCATGTTCTTGATTCCTCACTGACTCAAGAGAATGAAAATATGAGAAACAACCAACAGATGTTAAACAGAAGCCCTCAAATGTGGGAGTCACCTGTAAGTAACTCTGTTAAGGTATCTGGTGAAATTTATGATAGAAAAAGAGAGCATGGTTCCCAAAGGGAGTTGTCTAATGAGAGTTACATCTCAAGTCACTCGCATCCTGATCACTCTTCGGACTCTGTTGGTGGTGCTAGAGATAATCTTTCTTTATCTGGACCTAATTCTCATTCTTTTCCCAGTGGAAGCCAACAAATCCACAGCCAACTTGGGCATGAAGTGCTTACTCAGAGATTTCATTACCACCCAATTGGAAATTCTGTATCAGGAAATGAATTGAAAGGGTCACAGAAACAGGTGCCTTATGCACAGAGCCTTGGACAGATGGTTGCTAGAGGATTCAAAGGTCCGGACCAGAGATATGTGCAACAAACTGTAACAAATAAGCCTTTGGATGTGGAGATGGTAAATATAAACTTCATTATCTGACCAGTAAACTGTAACATAATTGATATATTTTCTCAAATCCACCTTATCTTAAGTTTCTCGTTGATATTAATAATCTTCCTCCCTTTCCAGAGCCATGCAAACTATTTACAGAGTAATGCAAAAGGAACTGCAGACATGCATGCTGAAGGCAACAACAATGGCCCAGAGTATAAATTATCTGCTTCCTTTGAGGAATCAGCTGTCAGGTTTCCACAAAGCAATCAACCTGGTCACACAGGGTAATTGGAAGTTCATTTTTTCTTGTTTGTTAATTTACCAACACAGCCTATGATCATGTTATCCTAATTATTTGCATTTGATTTTATTAAGACTTTAGATAAATGCTGTAAATATTGACTCCTGAGTGGCTGCTGTGTCTGAGGCCTTGCTGAGCTTTTTTGTTGTACATCTCTCTGTATCTTGCTGTTGCTTTTCCCTTTTCATCTCTTATCCTATTATTGATCTTTTTTTTCAAATAATCTTTGTTTGTACAGAAACAGCACCATTTCTGCACCGAAATCCCTGTACTACAAGATCCCATATTATTCCCATATCAAAAAATTGTTTTGCTGATTTTACTCAAGCTGTTATCTTCATACCATCATATTGATGAGCAAACTTTGATGATGGTTTGTTCAGAAACACATTTGGCAAACTTAACATAGCTGTTAATTACAATTGGTTTTGTGCAGTCAAAACATGCTTGAGCTTCTCCACAAGGTGGACCAATCAAGAGAAGATGACAGTGATGCGACAGGGTCTGGTTTTTCTGACCGAAACACTGTGTCCCAGAGAAATGAAACCATACTTTCTGAAGGTTTAACTGCACATCCACAACATCATCAGACTTCTTCTGCCTTTCATGGTTTTGGTTTGCGATTGGCCCTGTCATCTCAACGGCCCTCATCTTCAAATAGTGACCTAGCTTCTCATATTTCCTCAGGAACTATCAATAATCTCAACTCGACACATCATGATTCAGAAGTTGGAGATCAGAAGAAGACATGGTCTGGTTCTGCAGTTCCAGTTCAGGTTCCAGTTCAGACGTACAATTGGGATTTACATAAAAAAATTGTATCTAAACAGATAACAATGGAAGCTTCTGAATCAAACATGCAGGTAGGCAATGACTCTATGGCTGGTAAACCAGTTGACTTGTCTTATGCAAGAAATCAGTTGCAACAGCAGCAGATCTCTAGTGCTGGTGGTCATACTGCAATCAATCATCCAGCAAATACGTCATTAAAGGCTCCATATAATCGGGACATCTACAATCCACATTCTTCTCTTCAACAGAAAAATGGCACTCATGATGGCTCCGTAGCCAATTCTCAACCATCATTACTTGGTATATCTGGCAGGAATCCACCTTTTAGGCTTGTATCCCCTCCAGACACCCACCCAACTGTGGTATCACAGTCATACCAAGTTAATAGTCAGAGTCAATCTCAGCCATTGACTGCTGATTCTTCAATAAAAAAAAACTCAGGCCACCAACATCATACATCAGACACAGGACAGGTTTCACAATCTTCTCTGACAACTGGGATGTCCCAACAGGGTGGTATTTCCGGAACATCGCATAATGTATGGACCAACATATCGACTCAACGGCTATCCAATAGTCTGTCTCACAAGGCTCCACCAGCTCTCGTGCAGTCAACAAATTCAGGTAAACTGGATGCATCTTCCTGGATCCTACAAAAAGCTAATGATCAGGATCAAAGGAATGGAGGAAGCATGCAATCTAATTTTGGTTCATTTTCTGGTAATCCACCAACATTCAGCTACACAAAAGAACGTCCAGGAAAAGTTGGCCTAAAGCAACAAGTAGCGCTTGGGAAAGCCGACAATACTTTCGAAGCAAGTACTGCTCCTCAAGGACAAGAATCTGTACCAAGCCAAGCTTCTGATGGGAACCCAGTTCTCCCTAACGCATCCTCAGTTTACTTGCATCAGCAAGAGAAACATGGGAAGGGCACTTCTGATAACCATAACTTGCAGATAGATCAATCAACTGCAATGAATGCTCCCCCTTACTCTCTCCTACAGCAAGTGCAAGCCATGAAAGCATTTGATGCCAACCCAAATAACAGATCTGGTAAAAGACTTAAAGGAACAGAAATTGGTTTGGATTCTCAACAATTGACAGGGAAACCACCAAAGTTTTATGGATCAAACACTGTTGGAAAAGGTCCAGCAGATGATCTGAGTGCAGTTGTACACCATGGTTCTTTCCCTACAGATTCTAGAATGTTGAGCTTTTCTTCAGAGGGAACTGAGCAACAAAATGCAAATAAACCTCACGTAGTTGGCAAAGAGATGAGTCAAGATTTGGGCACGTCTCGGCAACCTGTTTCGCAAAATTATCCTCCTATTAGTATAACCCCCGGTAATTTCCCTTCTGGTGGACGTACTGAACATCAGCATGTTCAGATCAATCCTCAAATGGCACCATCCTGGTTTGAGCAGTATGGGAACTTAAGAAACGGCAGTGTTCCAGCAATGTTTGGTGGGCTTGGTGGTGGTTCAGAAAACAACGTAAAAATGGCTGCTGAACACTATTTTATGCCAAAAGTTTCTGAGAGCATATCCACACATAGTGTGGAGGAGAGAAAAAGTGATGCCGCCACTGACGTGAGTGATCAGTTGCCTTCACTTCAAGAATTATCTTCAGGAGTCCCTGAAGCTGAAGTTACTAGACCAAAGAAGCGTAAAAGTGCAACATCTGAGCTTTTGCCTTGGCATAGGGAAATCATGGTAGGATCTGATAGGCTGCAAAATATCAGGTAGGTCCTTCAAATAAGAATTCGTGAAAACACATGCAAATATACTGTCTATTTTATTGTTATGAACTGCAAGAAAACTATTGAATGAATTTCTGTTATTTAATGGCTTTCCCCTTGGTTTAATATTCTAAAACAAGCTTCTTTCACTCTTTTCAGAATGGCAGAAAGGGATTGGGCACAAGCTACAAATAGGCTGGTTGAGAAGGTTGGTTCAGTGGATTTATTACTTGAACTTATATTTTTTTACTTCTCATTTCGGCGTACTTTATGTAGTAGTGAAAATGATTGCCTTGCACCTGATTTTAGGTGGAAAATCAAGCTGACTTCAGTGATGATGGACACATAATGCCTCGATCAAGGAGAAGGCTTATCTTGACAACTCAGCTTATGCAACAATTACTACCCTCTATGCCAGCAGCAATGCTCTCAGAACCTGCCAGTACCGGATACGAGAATATTACTTATTTGATTGCAAAACTGAGTTTGGGAGATGCATGTGGTCTTGTTTCTTGCTTGAGAAAGGACGCTTGTGGGCACTCAGATGGTGAAAATAAGTAAGCCTTGCTATTTTGTTGCAGTTACCAGATGACTAGAGTTCTATGTGGCTAAGCCACCATGTAGTCATGTTTAACGCTCATAATATTTTGTTGGACAGTTTTCCCATTTTCTGACGTGCCATAGCAGGATGAGTAGTACCATATAATTGTCTGGGCCTTCTAAGTACACTTTTCTTTTTATCCCAGGATATCTGGAAAATCTAAGGCTTCAGAAAGGTTGGGGGACCAGTTTTTCTTGAAACTCATGGAGACTTTTGTTGGGAGAGCAAGGAAGCTAGAAACAGATTTGAATAGGTATGAGCCAAAACCACTAAGCCTACTTAGTTACCATTTTTCTCGTTTTTTTATAACCATAGGCTTAATTACTTATTGTGTTTAGGCACAATGAGTTAGCGTTTTTTATTACTATTGGAAAATCTGACTTTTTTTTTGAAACTGGCTATCATTTAAGGAACATTAAATTGTAAATTACTTGCAGATTTGTTTTCCTGACTAACTTGCTGTATTGCTTGCTCAGAACACCACATATTTGATTATTGAGCAAGCAACTGGGTCTTCTGTGGCTTCTTTTTCTTGGAAATTTGTTGATCCATCTTTACAGCCAAAATGATTATGGATTGTCTTCACAATTCCAAATGTTCTAGATGTCCTTTATCCAGATTTTTTTGCCTGCTTTTATTTTACAGATATAATTATGAACAATGAAGTCATGTTGTCTGAAAGATATTTTTGGTTTCATTATGATTTCAAGCGACCTACATCTTACTTTTGTTTTGGTTTTATTGCGTTGGCTAGTGTTTTTGTACTTTTTTATGAATGATAATTTCAATTAGATGCAAACCATCAAGATCTAGTAAAGCAGCATTAAATCAGAAGAATTTTCATGAAACACAGAGAATAATAACCGTACATTATTGTATTTAAATTTATTCATAACCTTTGTAGCATTTAGTGTCTCCAAGACTTGCATTCTTTATCTAATTTTGTACTTCTCTTCTTATAAATACTGTGCTTTATTTTGGCAATTTAGGCATAATGTGGCACTAGGTCAAAATAATACATTTATACCTCAAGTTTATTAATAAGAAATACGAAATCGGTTGATGTCTATCCATTTTCTATTGTCTGCTGCATGTTTGTAGTCTACCTTGCAAAAGTATGGTTCTGAGTAACAGAGTGAAGGAAGGGTGCAAAAAAGGATTAGCTATTATTGTCTATGTTGCCCGGTTACTTCAAAATAGATGCTGTATCGTACCAGATACTTCTAATTCCAATGTATGATCCATAGCAGTTACTTTAAAGTATTGTTTTCTTTCCATATCGGGGTAATGTAGGCCATTCTTCTAGGATCAACTGTAGGCCCTTTTTAACCAGAAATTAGGATGCTTTCTGAGTCTGCAGGTTCACTGTCTTATGATTTCTGGTTGTGCTGAGTGGTGCTTAAAAACTCAAATGTAAATGTGATGAAATTAAATAATGTTCTTCTAAAGTTAATGAATTTTATGTTAATTATATTTATGACAAATTTTGGAAATAAAATATGTCCGTTTATATATGTTGTTTCTGCCAAGATGCTTGATTCTTTTCATTTATTTTTCCCCTTGCATGTTTGTTCCAATGTTTATTATCTGGTTCTTTTTTTTTAACTATGGTGAAAGTTTTGTCTCTTTAAGTTTGTGGTTTACTTCTATCAGTGAAATGTTTTTGAAAGCTAAAGGAATAGGCTTCTTCATTAGGAAAAAACTGGTACCTGTGGAAGGAGTCCAATACTTCAAAACTTGAAGGAAAAAATTCCTAATAACACGTGCTATTCTTTTCAATATTTCTCATTTGTAGCAATGATATTTCCTGTAGCACATAGTGTGCGATATTTGTCAATGAACAGTCAAATCTGTAAGTTTTAAGGCTCTTTTTGGAAATCAACCTGCAGATATGGTCTCTACTGTCATTGCTATCAGTTATGGCTTGTTTAATATTATTTCTAGTACATACAGAAAAAATGCTGAAGTTCATGAATTTTACTAAACTATTTTACATGGTTAGGTGTAATCTGGAAATACTGCCAGGATAATCTCATGTATTTTTTCATCCTGGGTTTACTTCTGCTTTGGTTTTTGATACATGTAATATTTTATCCATCTGGGTTCTTGAATCAGTCTTTTCTTTTATATGAGGTGTGAGATGTTATGTTGTATATGTAATTTGTATAGGATGTCATAAATAATTGTTCTCATCATCTTAGGGTGGAATTCATATTATTACTTTTTTCCTATTAAGAAAAAAAATTAAGGTTTGCTTATGTTACAGATTGGAAAAGAGGGCCTCAATACTTGATATAAAAGTGGAATGCCAAGACCTAGAAAAGTTTGCCATTATTAACCGATTTGCCAAGTTCCATGGCAGAAGCCAAACGGATGGATTAGAGAGCTCCACGACTTCAGAACCAAGTCGTAATATGTTTGCCCACAGATACGTTACTGCACTTTCCATGTCCGGCAATGTTCCTGAGGGGGTGGTCTGCCTATCACTATGAGGCATTCATTATTTTATTTTTGTCCACATGGTGTCACCCATCTCCTCCCACTATATTTCTACAATACCCTGTAGCTGCTATATGCATCACGTGAATGCAGAGAGCATAGGGGCAGCAGAAGAGAAGAAAGGCAGTTGACAAAGAAGTTGATCCAACTTCCAGGATAGTGGAAATATCCATCTTTTGAAGCTGACACCATTTGATGCCCTATATATTTTTTTCATTTACCCCATGGAAATATAGGCCCTTGTAAATTCTTTTAAAGTAAGAAGATTTGGTCCCATATCATTTTTCAAATGAAAAAGAAGATGGCAGCCTTATATTTTTTTTTCTCCAAGAGGTAACTGTAACATCTGCTTTGTTGCTATTCCGAGGAAATGGCTTTCGGCAATGTTGTGATCGGCTTGTTGCCAGAAAATGCGCCATGATCCTTACCCTGGTGTTTAAATTACGTCTGGAACATTGCCTATTTTGTGGTGGGGTAAGGGGTCGTGTCTTTGTACAAGTTGATGGATTCCAACTTATTTGTTGCCTTCTGCACGTTAGAACTCTGTAGCCTGTACTTTCTTTTCCAAAAGAAAGATCCGTGTATATATAAATTGCAGGCCGAGCACATTCGCATCAAATCCTAGTATGTCTTTATTGCCAGCTCTGCCTTTTGTGCTTCAAATGGGACTTCTGTACCATCTGGTGGCCCTTTTCGGTCACATGACTAGAACAGACAAAATGGCATGTTGTGATATTCCTTAATGAATATACCTGTGTCATCGTCATCATTGTGGATTGAAAATCTGCTGTCTTTTCAACTTGTGTGTCCTTTTATGGACTGGTACAGGTGGGGTTGAAAGAATGATCTTTGTTACTGACAGGAACTTGAATGTGAGTGAATCGCAACATAGATACTGGCATACTGCACTATCATATGCCACGATAGGTACTTGTGGTGATGTTTTTTTCTTGAAATAGTACTTGTGGTGTTGTTACACTTGTAAGTTTGTATGTGTCCTAACTTCTTAAGTGCTTGTTTCATTTAGTATGTATTTATCCAGAAACGACTTTTTGTCTTTTGAGGTTTGTAGTAGTTTGTTTTTTCAGTAGAAATAGAGTTGTTGATGGGTACACATCACATAACTTAGAAGTTGACTCGTGGAGTTATCATTAAAGTTGAAACTGCAATACTGTTATGCACGCCGACTTTGCTGGAAGAGAATTTTATTAGTCTTTATTACCCATAGTGTGACAAACGCCAACTAGGAAGGAATTTTAAATAGAATGAAAGTTTTTTTGACTCATCAGAGGATGACAGAAGATACGAGAATGGGAGAGATTCAGCTAGTTAATGAAGTCATTAATTTAATTGTTTCCACCTTTGACTGATGTATGACGGCATGCCTTCCATCAATCAATTTATTCATTCATTAATCTATACTTGTTTTTGATATCTTTTGCATGCCCTCATCAATTTATTCCTATTCTAACAGCTGCTGGGCCAATTGGAAATGTACACTGGATTGGACACATCTTCTTCCTCGTTTAGACTTAGGAATTGTATCGGGATTTGACAAATTCATTTTGGACCAAGTTGGATTTAGAAATCCTTTGATTCTAGCACGACCCAAGATTATATATTTCTGGTTAGACTGACATTTGGGGTTTGTTTGTGCACAAAATTTGATAAAAATTACTAAGAATTAGAATTCCAGAGTCAACAGGAATTTACATGGAATTGGAAAGTAAAGGAAATTGATTTTCTATTTACTCTGAAACTTGTTATTTGTGCATCCTCAGGAAAGTAAAGGAAATTGAATTTCTTCTTCTTCCCTATGGCCTTGTCTTTAGGGGTGGCAACAGGTCGGGTCTGGGTCGAGTCTACCTATACCCAGACCCAGACCCATCATATTTCATGAGTCTGGGTCCGGGTCTGGGTCTGAAAATCAAGACCCAGACTCATGAAGATAATGGGTCTAAGTCTGGGTCCGGGTCTAACGGGTCCAACAATCTGTTCTTTGTAGTAGATACTGAAACACTTACTTGGGGAAGAACTTCTTCAGATCTGTCTTGTCTACTGGCAGACTAGTTGATATTGCTTCAATTGATCAGAACTAATATGCAGCAACTTAGAATTCGTAAGAAATGACAGGGAACTTGATTGGCCAAGTGAAAGGAGTAGATGCAGTACCATTCCACCAAGAGGCCACTGCTCCAGAGGCTTGCTGTTCAATTTATAGTAGATGCAGAATTACTTCTCATCTATAGTGTGATTTACTGAAAAACCTAAGCTTCCTCAGTTTAATTAGATTTTCCCGACACAACTTATTATATTGATTGAAAATTGTATCTATGTTCCAATTTCAATGGCCCTTTCATTTACTCTGGTCAGTAATTCAAACACAACATCA